>WSXT02235443.1:0-15977 GCA_011762715.2 Neuroterus valhalla | reverse complement strand
GCAAAGGAATAGAGAGAAGGTTATGTCCAGACTCTCAAACCCGTAACAGGGAGAGAGTATAAACAAATATTCCAATTAAAGTTGGAGGTAAAACTTTTCCTTACAGAAAATTACATAGTTGTATTTTTGTTTATAAAAATTATCAACAACAATTAATTAATTATTCATGTTGAGTATATCTACGTCAAATATTCTAAAATCTGACATAATCCCTTTAAGTATTTGGATACCCGTACGAATTTCTTGAAATCATCGAAATTCCTTAAAATATGTAGACATTTTTCGGAATATCTTGAAATCTGCTATAATACTCTAAAATCCATGGATCATCTTTCAGATCTTTTTGATTCCCTTGAAATTTTAAAATATGATGAAAGTTGAAAATTCGAGCAATTGAATAAATTTCAAAGTACTTCAAGATAGGACGAAAAATCGAATTTTTGAACGCACCAATTTTAAAAGCCTAAGTATAAAAACCTTCCAAAATTAGGAAGAATCTGTGTGTTTCAACCCTTCTATTAGATTCAGAATAACTGATAAGACAGTATAACGGTGAGATTTAATACTCTAAACTTTATTGTATTGGCATTATTTTCGTCTCAACTTTGCCGCTATGGAATAAAATTTGTGTATTGAGCTACAAATGTATTAATATTCATTTCGATTTTGGAAGTTTTAAATACTTATGTTTTGTTGTAGTGTCAGAGTTTTTGTACCTGTAAATTCCTCGCTCCTCTGCAAGACTGGAAGCTTCCGCCCTGTAACACCTGCTAACAGCAGCCATTTTCAGTGGCAATTCATCATGTTCCAGTGTAGAATTCATAAGTTTATAAGCCAAAGCCATTTCAGCTGTGCCGGAGAGACTAAACTCATTTCCGTAATGCGGATCTAACTGATAAACAAGAGTTCTATCACCATCTACGATTAATCCACATCTTTCGATGACCTTCGTGGGCAAAATATCTGGTACCGAAACTATTTTGAATCCTTCTGTTTTCAATTTTTCTATTGTATAATATATTAGTGCTTGCTCTAAATCTGCTAGATCTCCTAAGAATATATAACTCCTGTGCCCAGAGACCGGCCCTAATGCATCTAGCCTCAATACTCGCATTTTTACAGCTAACTTTTCGAACTCCGTAGGCTGAAAATCGAATTCTGGAGTACTCCCGCATAGTTTTGCAATTTTTGGATGATCATCTAATTCTAAGATAGCCGGGTGAGTAAGATTTGGAATCCTACTCAATTCTTTTGATAGTAAATGTTTCGATTCAGGCTTTTGACAAAGATCAAGAACCTTGTCTATGTTTCCATTACTTTTTCTCCTTTTTATGTTCTGGAAAATTTGGTCACGGTTAGCGGAATTGCAGAAGAATTCGACGTCGAGGTCTGGTTCTGGAATACATTGTTTGGAGTCGGCGATTGGGAAAATGTTCCTTACAACCTGCAACTTAGCAATGGAATTATTAATTAATGTTGGTACTGAGAGATATTTGAAGAACAAAGTAATAAAATAATTACACTGATAGAAAATGATATGCTCATTAATTTTATCTTTACCATAATTTGCATAAAAGTTTGACTTTCATTTGGAAAAAAAATGAACCGAATACTTGACACATTTAAATAACAGCTCAAAATTAATAAACTGAATAAAACTATGCAAATTCTTACCTTCTCATAAGTACAGAATCGTCTACATTCAAGAAAATTTGTAAGTACTCGACTGGATTTCATAATAAATTATTTTTTCAATCACTGCAGCATGAGACTCAAAAGGCTAAACTTCTTAGAAAATTATATCTTCTACTTCCAATTGAAATTTCAACATGACAATTTTTCGGAACCGAATATTTTTCTTCACTTTCTTAAGGAGTTTCTACAAGGATTTTAGTCCGAAGACAGCTCGTAATTCTGATCGACATGTTTAGCCCATATATCCTATAAGCCTAAGCCTTAAAGCAGAGCAGATACTAAGGTTATGTTTGAAAAATGTTGGCGTGAAAATCGAAAATAGTCCAAATAGACTGAGATGACTGAGATACACGGATGCGTATTGCGTATGTTATGTCATTCATGTTACAGTGATACCAACTTGGGCATGCAAGTATTGCGCTTGCCCGGCGCAGCGGTCCTCATTGTCCGCCGTTTGGCGCGTTTTTCAAAACGGGCAAATTTACCTATTATTGGAGGTAAAATAGATAATTATTATGATTCGCATATTAATGTCAGAAATGACCTAATTTGTAATTAAGGTTAGAGGTAAAACGACAATACGTATATTTTGTGAATAATAGAAAGATTCATGTTTATATTCCGCAAAAATGATCTATTATTTACAAAATATACGCATTATTATTATTCTATTTCTAAAGTTGATAACAAATTACGTCATTCCTGACATTCATGTGCGAATAATAATAATTATCTATTTTATTTTTAATGGTAGTTAATTTTGCCCGCTTTGATTCACGCGCCAAACGGCGGCCAATGAGAGGACTGCCGGGCAAGCGCAAGCGCTATGAACATGTAAAACCGCCTTTACGCCGGAAGAAAGTATAAATTGTGGGAGAGAGAAGAGAATGAGAGAAGAGAAATAGATATATAAAATGTAAATGGTGGAACTCCAAAAGAGTGAGCACGGCTGGATTAAACGCGTGTGACACAAAAATACCCTCTCAAACGATGTGAGAGATACGAAGCACTTATCTTGGCCGTGAGTAAATTATTTCTGGCAAATCTCAGGAATATTCCTTTAGTTATTCCCAACAATCTAAAGACAATGGTGGAAAAGAACTCTCGTACACAAGATTTCCAAGCTGCAATAATTCTGTCAAAGTACGGGTTTTCGCTTTATTTTTATTCCTTTCGTGGTCCTTTTTAACTTGCTATTTATGGATGTTACCCATTCACAGTTATTTATGCTGAAAAGTTAGCGCTTGTTTTGATATTTTCAGTTTCGAATGCAAATGTTTACATTTTAGTGTTTATTAAATATAATCGCATATTTCCATGACAGATCCCCGTACAATCTAATGTTTATTTTCTCATGAATTTGAAACATCTTTCGATTTTCCAGTTTAGTACTTGAATTGAAGTTTTTTATAATTATTGAGAATTATTTTTGCGTTATAAAATTAATAATAATGATTTGCAATGAGTTGTATTAGCCTGATTCACCAGAGAAAATAATATTCTCATGGTTATTCTAATTGTTAATTAGAATCTCTGAACATTTTTTTTGTAGCGATTATTCATATATTTGTTGAAATTTAATACCCAGGTTATGGCCAATTGATTATAAGATTTTTCGGAGTAAAAGTTGGATTTATATTCGTTTACTCAAGTCAAATGTCGGAGTAATGGTGATGCATTGTTATAACTTGAATAAATTGAAAAAGTGTACGTTCAAAAAACATTCAAGTACCAAATAGAAGAGACAAGATTAATTTAATATGTAGCAAAACACAGCATTATTTGGTTAAAAATTAAATGAAAATAAAATAGGATTCGATATATGAATGTCTCTAATTTCCCGTTTTTTTTCAAGGTAAGGGGCCAAAAATTATCCATCATGTTTGCAGTCATTTTAATCCTATTTATAATCCAAGGATTCGTTTCCATTGAGCCATGTCTTCAGCATTGCATCTGCAAACGCGTAGGTCCACAATCAGAGTGGTTGAAACTAATATGCAGTGATACCTTACAAGAAATAAAAGAAGTTGCCTTCGATACTATAAGTGTTGAGATCTTTCAGCTGTAAGCTATATTAATATATAATTATTCTTTTGAGATTAAATTGAGTCAGCGAATGTGCATTTGCTTGATAAAACGATTCTTTTTCAGGGATCTGAGCAAAAATGAGATTTACTTGATAGAGCCAAATGTGTTCAGAAACTTGACGAATTTGAAGCGACTCAACCTTTCATCTAACAAAGTCACTACCTTAAGCGAAGGATCCTTTGATGGTCTTGAAAATTTAGAAAGGCTGTAAGAAAATTCTTTTTTATTTCTACTTTGTGAAATATATTTTTGAAACCTTTAAATATTGCAAAAAAATTATCATTTCAGGGACTTGAGTCGCAATCTAATCACGACGATAGAGGCTTATGCCTTCAAACAACTAACGCATCTGAAACGACTGTAAGTGATTAGAACCAGGGACTTAACCAAAAGTTCCGTTCCATTTTGTTATTAATAGATAAAATTTTTTTTTTATTACTGAAGTTTGAACTATCTCGAGATATAGACAATATTAGATCAAATCTGCAATCAAATTAATGATTGGATCTAAATATTTCGTTTGAGTGGCAGGAACGGAATGGATCGAAAGTTTTGGTTCGGTCCGTGATTAGAATGAAATAATTCATTAATTTGTATGCGAATTATTGTAAGTTGATATATTTTTTACTTTCGACTAGTGACTTATCTGCGAATCAACTGAACAAGCTAGGCCAAACCTTGTTTTATAATTTGGTGGTTTTAGAACGCTTGTAAGTATATTTTAAATCAACATTTTTATTAGTCTAACTGGAGTTCATAAAATAAGTTTTGAATCTTATGCACGGAGAGAAAAATATTTTGAGTGCCTGGATAATAAAATTGAATAATATTTTTTTTTAGGAAACTCAACGATAATTACCTGAAAACTTTGAAAGAAGGAACTTTTCACAGGCTTAAATCTTTGAAACAGCTGTAAGTAAATGATCTGAAAGCCTTAACTCTGGATTTGCTTAAATTCAATAGGTTTATATCGTAATGTAAATATTTTCAGGGATGTTTCTGACAATCCATGGAATTGTGATTGCGATCTTTATTGGTTCAGCAGTTGGATTCATAACAGCTCCTCAAAACTAAAGTAATTTGTATATCTTGATTGATATCCATCACCTATATTATTGGGATAATAAGTAACATTTATAGGTATTAAAGATTCATGATTTTGTTACAGTCCTACTCCAAAATGTGTCTCACCATCAAGTCTCAAAGATCAGGCGATCAGAAAGCTGAGGCTAGTGGAAGGCTTGCGTTGTCAGTGGACAACACAAACCCCTGCGTTAGAAGTGTTCCCAAATCAAAATCAAGTTGTTTTTGCTGGTGATTCAATAACTCTTAAATGTCAAGCGTCTAGTATTACAGATGATGGAGGTACCAAATTGAAATGGCTATGGAATCCTGATGTCACTACCAGCACCGAAGATTTCAACATGCACCTGAGTCCAAACGATAGTTTGTCTAACATTAAAATTGAACATAGACGGTTGGAAAATAGCGGCCTTGTGGACAGGTTACATTTTTTGAATATGTATATATGTAATTAGTCATGGTCGAAAACAGTAATTTATTCGTTGTCCCTATAAATTCCGCATAAGTTGCTGTCCCATCTATCAATTCTGGGTGGACACTGAATCGACAAATGACTGTGATTTTTTTTGGAATGGGGGATAACAAACAGTAAATTCATTTCCCGACGGGAAATTCTTTTAATTCTTAGTTATAGTTACGGGACTTACTCAACTACTTTACATCTCATATAATCAAAAATAATTAATAAAATAATGAAGGATCCTAATACATAAACTCTGAATGTCCTAAATGTAGAAATCAAATTGAAATTCGGAAATTTTACCATTCTTAATTAAAAGCGCTTGAATTGGAGAAAAATAAAATGCATTTTGAAAAGTTTTCTAATTCTTGATCGAATATGAATCCACCACATTGAAAATCGAATAGGTTAAGATTAAAATGTCGATAATTAGACAATTCCAATTGACACCGCTTATATGCTGTTTAATTAAAGCATTGCAAACTGTCTTTGTGAAAATTTCAATTGTTCAAAAGTCTAAATTTCCAATTAAAACGGTTGGTTAAATAAAAAGATGATGAATGTAGTCTTTAAAGATAAAATACAGGCTCAGAAAGCATTCAAGCTGGACGCGAAACTTGCAGAAGAATCAATAAGAGAAAGAAAAGAAAGGTAAATCATAGGACCGTCTTTCTTGAGGACGTGTTTTATTTTTGTATGCCACGCAAATCACAAGTGTAGCACAGTAGCGCGAAGTTTGCATTGTTCCGTCATTGCTAAAGTTTTAATTTGAGAATCTGAATAACCGGAAAATGACCAGGATTTTTTAATGAGTTTTGAGTGGACACTATGATTTCCATTTAATAAACAGCCGTATGTATTAATATATGTTTTTAGTTCTCTCAGCATCATACCCGTGAGAGAAGAGCATAACGGTCAATGGAATTGCTTATTAGCCTCAGTGTATGGGAATAAATCAAAGGCGATAAACGTGATAGTAATTTCGAATCGTACTCGCTATTGTCCATTAACAGGTAACTAATTAAATTCATAAATAACAGATAAAAATGTTACCTGTGCTTAACACAAAATGACTTTTCTGTAGTTACTAGTCACAGCAAAGGCACCTACATATGGCCACACACAGTCGTAGGGTGGAAAGTTGAACTACCTTGCGAAAGTAGTCAGTTATCCAGTTTAATGCAGCATCCATTAGTAGCATCTTACCAATGCAACGCCTCTGGGGAATGGGAAAATTTGAACACCGAACAATGCCCCTACGTATCCCCTACAACCAAAGTTCTTGAGCAGTTTTCGAAAGTAAATCTCTCTTTGACAAAAACAAACTTAATTGAGACTGTTAAAAAATTCAAGAACTACACTGGAGACACTGTTAAACTCACAGATCCCGTCGAGGTCAGCTTTATATGTCAAACGATTGAAAATTACTTGAGTTACTTGTCTGAAGAGAAAGAACTCGGGCCGATGCTTGTAGACATCATTAACACAATACTAAATTTGCCAAAACAAATGTTGAAAGCAGCAGAAGTTAGCTATACGTCTTGTACAAAATTGAACAAGGCTGTCGAAAAAATCGCCGAGCTGACGCCGGCCATCCAATCACACAAAAATAACATGGCACTCGAGGAGATAACAGTCAGGCCTGAAAGTTTTGTGGGGCTGGTGTGCATTTGGTACAAGAGCAACCATCCTAATGAGAAACGAGAGCTGCACTGTACTATTAATAATAAAACTGCAATGTTCAGCATGAAAGATAAGACGATCGAAGCATCCGTGCAATTACCTTCCTCACTTTTTAAACATGTCAGAGATACGGGAGCAGCACATCAACTCATGATCTCAATGTATAGTGATAATAGACTATTTCCCAATACAAACGAGACTAATAATATGGATATTTCATCGTGCGTTATCGGAAGTAAAATAAGTGAGTGAACTGAAATTATTTATATTTTTCTTATACTCCATGCTATAAGGTTCTCTTTCATTCCTCTGTAATCCTGTAACGATTCCATTACTTGAGGTTTTTACACCTAACTCTAACAACCATTCTCTGATTCTATACGTATCATTCAAATTCTATATTGATTTTGAATATTATACCCCACTACCTTCTTATCATCTAAAAATCATCCCAACTCTTGAAAAATCTCCTACATCTCACACACATTTCGCTGGTTTTTATTTATTCTTCACTACTTCAAATACTTTCTTCTTTTTCTCTTTTTATCCTTTCTTCAGAAACTATTCCCTTCTCTAAACTAGATAGATGAAAGTTTATTCTTCAATCTATTGGCCTTGAAAAATTGACTTGCTTACACCTTACCCTTACCCTAATACTTTGACCGCTCGCTCTTGTCGCCTTGCCTTCTTCGCTTCGCCTCGAACGCATTTCCCTATTTTTCGCCAGTCTTCTATTGCCAAACTCTGCCTCCACGGCTCCCGCCTATTTCTTATCTGCTATTTATTATCTGTTATTTACAATTAATTTATTTCGACTTCCTCTCCTCCTTACACATCCTTCCTCCATTACTCCTCCTTCTTTCTTCTCTATATTTTCCAACACCCCCATCACCCATGCAATCGCCCTTTTGTCCCCTCGTCCTTGCAGTACTACCTCTATGCTTATCCCACTCCTTTCCACACCCTTCACACGCCCCTTCTCTAAAATATCTGTATGGTATCCTTCAACCATTCTCTTTTAGCCTCTCTACTCTCTACTGATCAGTCATGCCTCATTCTTCAACTCTCCATCTTCAATTCTCCCTCTTCCTCATTCCTTTTTATTACCCCTTTTCTATCTTGCCATCTTTCCTCTATACCAATTTGGTTCCACCATTATCTTTCGGTTTATCTTCATAAGCTTCTACATCTCCTACGTATTTCCTTTCTCTTATATTCTTCACTTTTATTGAATCTTTCTGCTGCTCCTCCTTCAATTCTTCCTTCACAGCGTACTTAATTACTTTTCTCTTTTCCATCGCGTCACCTTTCTTTCATATACCCCTTGCTTTTTGTTACTGAAAATGATAAGTTTCCGTATTTATCCCTCAGGCATGACATATTAGCCATATCTTCATTCAACTCTTTTGCTTCTACTTCTTATTTTATCTCTTAATTTATGTTCCTACCTTCTCACCCTTAAATTCTGGCACATCCATTAGGCCTTTTTATTTTATTAAATCATAATTATATTATGGTTCACCTATCATTACGCTTCCTCATGACTACTGTTTCTTATTTTCTCTAACTCTTCTTCCTTTCTCATTCTTGTTTATATTCCTGCATCTACTCTACCATTTTTTTCTTTAATTTTTCGAGCTTCTACTTTTTTCATCCACTTTCCTCTCAATCCTTCCTCCCTTAGCATTGTTATTTTATTCTTCTGACAGCTGTTCCCTCCCATTTTTATATTATATTCACATCACATGAGAGTAAACCGGTCTTACTTGTCTCTCTTTTTCGGGAGGCTCCCTTCGATATTCAACTCCTATGAAATATGGGTGATACGACTACCACCCATCCCTTCGAAATCAGATTGGAAATAAAAATTCTCGAGATGTGAACAAAATCACTTGGTTGCTTCGCGTTCTAACTAGTTTGAACTGGTTTTTGATAACTCTTGCTAATAAGAAACCATCTGCTAAATGTTCTGCTATTTTTACCTTCTTTTTTATTCTCTGAAAGATGAAAATAAAACAAGAAATTCTACAAAGAGACAGAGAAGGCTCATATGGAGGAAGGGGTATAGGAAGTAGTAAGCAGAGAGAGGAAAATTAAAATAAAGAAATTATTACAAAAAAGAGAATTCTTTATAGTTTTCAGTAAATTTGAGTTGCATAAAATTAAGTTCATTGCTGGAGTTTTTATGGACATTTTCGTAACTAGCGCAAGAAGATTTGTAGATCGATTCACTAGGCTTCAAAAATATGGAAGATATGCGCATTTTAGAACATCATTACATCCCTTGTCGGTTACAATATACTATTTATATCTTAGTTTCACGCAAACAACTTATCTTGTAGTAGTTTCAAAGTAATTCTGAAATGTTTCATGTAAGTCAGTTAATAATTTACCGACACATCCAATACATGTAGAAAATTGATTTTCATTGTAACATGTCAGTGGTTGTAATTGGCTGTGATTCGCAGGAGCGAATCTTTACATCTGCATGTCACTCTGACTACCATGACCTATTTTTATAGTTTCAGTATGACTGAGAAGGTATTGGTTTTTTTTTGTCAAATCCGACATCTTCGGTTATCATGAAATTTTCAGGTGTTGAGACCCTCTGAGGCAGAAAAATCGATTTCCACAAAGGTGTCTGTTTTTCTGTAATATGTAGACACGATAACTTTCAAAAGGATGATCATATTGGATTGTGCTATGGTACACTTTTTTGGGGCCTAAAAAGAAAGGACAAGTTTGAGAACCAGCCTTTTTTTAAACAATGGTTATGATTTAATTCATCGAAAATGCTTTTGAAAAAATTAAGAATTCAATTTCTTGGCCAAACTATCCAAGATACAAAAATATTGGTAAGAAGGAAAATTTCTCATCTCAGAAAGATCTACGAATTTTTTAGCACTGAGTTTGTTTTTGCTGGGAGAGTAGTGATTGCGTGTTATAATAAATCATTGTTTGCTCAACTACGTGAACATTAATATGAATTATCATAATGAAAATACAATTTTTTTTTCGTTGAAAAACCGGGAATCATTATAGAGAACTGTTATGTAGAATGGAAAAGCAACTTCAATAGAGAATATTCAGTTTTAGATTCTCTACAACTTTTATACAAATTTCATATCCTGATGCTCTTCGATGAACGTTACGTCGCCTCGCTCTTAAGATTTTATAGAACTTGTCAGCAAATTTCCTAACTTATAGTTTACCATATTTTACAACCAAGGCGGTTTAAGTTTTAGTAACCTACCCTTTATATCCGCTATTGTGCAACTAATTCTCTAAAGTGTGATGCACTTTTCTCTTGTGTTCTCATGCACGCGTCGAATTTTGCTGGAACGCAATACTTTCCATGGTTCTATTTACAAGATGAAACATACAATAATTCCAATTATACTTTTGAATATCTGACTAATAACCCTCTGTTGTCTGTTTAAAATCATCTGACTTAATCGCTGCGTACAAATTTGCCGAACTTGATGTCCATTATCCTTCCTGAGACGGTCGATATCCTTCAATCCTTATTGACTGTTAGATATCACTGTTCTTTTCATTTAGTTAAAATGAAAAAAAATCTACCGAAAAGTGGATTCTTACGAGACAAGCTTGAAAAAGAAGCGTAGAGAAAAACGAGAATTGCACCTAATAAACAGGGCTTAGGAAAATAATGGTACTAAAAGATAGTCTATGTTGTATTTAAATATATGGCCAATAAAATTATTAAAAGGGATAGAGAATGAATGCTAGAAATGATCGTGGGTTCGAAGGCGTTATCCTTTTACATTCCTTCCAGCATCCCTTCTACTTTTAACTCTTCCCTCTTATTTCCAAATCTACTCTTCTGTATTTTCCTTTATCTTTATGGCTTTTTTTTTATGCAACTCTGTGAATCTCTTGTTCAGGGATGTCGACGGAAAGAGCAAAGAACTAAAATCTGTCACTCGTTAGCGCCCTTTCTTATCACCTCAGGTAGAAAGCAGAAGAGCATATGAAAAGACTTGTAAAGAACTCGGAGTAGAGAAATAGAAGCGACTCGGGGAACTATTTGTGGCCATACCTGGTCTTCTGTCTCTCTTTTCCCTTCCTTCAAATTAATCAAATTCATCTTCTATATTACAGTTGGGGCAAGAGTGGAAAATTTAACAGAGCCAGTTTACGTAATGCTGAAAGCACCTTTGTTCCATTACCCTGGCAGTCAACCAATCCCTGTTGTTTGGGATACTACTTTAAATGAGACAGGAGGATGGAGTAGCGATGGTTGTCAATTTTTGAATCTTATTAACAATCTGATTTTCTTTCAATGTAACAGACTCGGATATTACGGGCTTCTTCAAGACGCTACTCATCTTAATAGAGAAGGCATAAGGTAATAATCACTTTCAGATTTCAACGATTCGAGCTTCTCATAGTCATCAATACTGCCTTACAAATGGTAAAATACGTATCAACATCCTTAAGAGAAATGGAGTTGAGGAACATGAGAATTCGCATTGGAAAGTTCTTAATTTTAAAGAAATAATTTAGCTGAATTTTTATTTGTTATTTGCAAATGAAATTGAGAGTATTCGAATTATAACTTTATTTTTTATATTATTATGAGTTTTATAGCGGCGTATGACAGATACCTCTTCAAGTCCATACGCGATTCCAAATTCGAAAAGACATTTAACTGGCAATTCGCATTGAAGGAAATGGGAATACACTTTTTTTTATTTGACAGTCTTAGAATTTATTATTTCTCACCCCAAAAAACACTTTTTTTTTGTACATAATACAGAAAGTTTTCTGGCTTGCAGATATATCTTTTACCATTTGCACGTCAGAATAAGAATGTGAATGTTACATGGAATGGGATTAAAAGATGTTTTGATCTTTCAGTAACTCATTAGCACATTCCAAGCATGCATTTTTTTTCTTCTTATTGATTAAGTTTGAATATTAAGCCCGCTCGCGGCATTTTTTGCCAAAAGGATCCATCGATTATTAGGCATTTTTTATGGTGACGTCAAAACAATATGGTGCGGATGAGTGCACGGAGAAACCCAAACACCAATGGTTGATGTTTGTTGGAAACGAAAATCGCGGAACACCACTGGACGCTGCGTAAGCACGGTTAATTATTGTTCACGCAGCGGCCAGTGGTGACTTACGCAGCAATGATAAAAACATGACTGATTCGTTCGTGCGCGTCACTGGCCATAATCTACGCATCAATAGTTAGTGCGTGCGCGGCACTCAGCGATGTGCAAAACAATAAATGCCGGTCGCAACAACTTCATGTGGGTCGCACCGACCCGCATGAAGTTTTTCGCTCTGAACTCTCATGCGCATCGGCGTGATTCTTTATTGTTTTGCAAATTGCTAATGTGACATTGGTGAGTGCCGCGCAAGCACTAACTATCAATGCGTAAAACTATGGCCAGTGACGCGCACGAACGACTCAGTCTTGTCTTTATCTTTATCGCGTAAGACATCACTGGCCACTGCGTGAAAACTAATAAATCGTGCGTGAACACTAATAAATCGTGCGTACGCAGCGTGCAGAGGTGTCTGGACGTTTCCTACACGCCCAAACACGACTGGGTCGTGTCAAACGCAAGAATCAATGGTGTTTGGGTTTCTCCGTGTGGGAGAACAATAATACCAAGTGCATGGAATCTAACTTTGTTACATTCTCATCATTCATGATTGAGGAAGTATAAGAATAGTCCGAAATTTCGTATTTAATTTTTTCAATGGTTCTCTACGTTCTGAGACCTTCTGAAGCCGGAAATGAGCTTTTGGAGATGGTGTTTGTATGCCGGTCTGTATGTTTGCCCGCAAACACGATAGCTCCCTATAAACATGAACGTGAAAAAATGGACTTCGGAACACTTGTTTGAGGTACTAAATAAGACCTTGAGGGTGAGTCATATAAATATCTAGGTATTATTGAGTCCAACGGTATTCAGCATATTATAGTTAAGAGCCTAATGACTGCTCTCACTGCAAAACTCAGACTGGTTCTAAAAAGATTTCTCAACTCCTCAAACAAAATCAGGGTATCAACACCTATTGTTCCGGAATAGGTTGAGGAATACCAGGGTTCACCTTTTTAAATTAAATAATTCCTCTTTTCGTGCTTAAGAACTTTTATTCCAATCCAACTTAGAATCAAGCACAACTAAACATATTTGAACTGAACATCTAGCCAACAGTAATATCACTTACATCTATTCAATGGGAAAAAAATGAAAAACACTTCAAGACGGAAGAGTCCTCTTGTCTTGTTCAATCCACGGGATCAGCTAAACTGGCGCTTTTCATCCACTCGAGCATCCTCACCAAGCTGCCCGATTTCACTTTCTTTGTTTGACTCGAATTGGGCCCGCGAAGGCCTTGACGTGGAAAATTTCTCCGTACCTGTTCAATGGTCAGGGTCTCAAAGCAGCTGGAAAACAGAGCCAAGCAAAACAAGAAACACAAAGGCAGTATAATAAATAATGGAAACGGAATCGCAAACAACTCTGGTCACACATGTACACATATAAACACATACACATACATGTATAAACGCCTTTTCGAAGCCTTCAGTCTATTAGAGATTTCCCTAGCAGGGTCTTTTCTCCCACGGTTGATCATCTGCAACCGAATGCCTTTTTTTGCCCTTTGGCCGTCTTTGGTTCTTCTCCAAATAATTTTCAAATCTCTTGACCTGTTGCCAGGTCAAGTGCCTTTATCTCACCTCTCGGCCTTCCTTGGAACTCTCTCCAAGTAAACTTATTAATCATTCTTTTTAACAATGAACACTTTCAATTTAAGGGGTTACCTATAACTCTTGTTCGTAACACCTATGCTATCCCTGTTCTAACGCACTCTTTTGGGCTCATAAAATGGTCAAACACCGACCTTGATACAATAAACAGAACCATTTGCGTTGAAATGACTAAGCATCGAGTGCCCCACAGCAATTCGGCGATTGAAAGGGTAGTTCTACCACGACATACATGAGGTAGGAGCGCTGTAGACATCAAGCAGTTGTGTGTATCCTAAGTAACACAGCTGTGAGACTATTTCATTGGCTAGCGAGATGTTGCGCTCTCCAATACCATCTGTGAAGCAGATCTCGATTACAAAACCTTAAATTTGTCCTCAGCGGAAGCCTCAAATATTGGGGTCTGAACCAGAGAGAAATTGAAAACGCAATGTAGAAAAAAAAGCTATCCACGGCGAGCATCCCAAAACTTCAGATCAATATGCAATGGATGAGTAGGCATCTAATGTTTGGGTGGAAAAGGGCGTCCTGTTTTCGGAAACGGAGGGATTCGTGATAGCAATTCAGGACAGGCTTGTCAGCGCCACAAACCAACGCAAGCATGTTTTACATCAAGACGTGGTTGCCAGGTGCCGATTGTATGGAGATACCAACGAATCCATCGAGCACATTGTTGATGGCTGTCGCGTAATGGCTCAGAGGGAGAACAAGCACAGACACAATGATGTACTGGGCATTATATATTGACAATTTGCCTTAAACCTAGGACTCCTTACAGAATGGATGCCTTTCTACAGATACATTCCAGTTCATGTTTTGGAAAACGAAGATCACATCTTATACTGGGGTGTAACCATCCAGACGGATCATCATATCCGAGCCAATCGACCTGACACCGTGGTGCGTGAAAAATGTGGCGGAAAAAATTTTATCATCGACATTGCTTGTCCAGTTAACCGAAATTTGCAGGCAACCTATACAACCAAGATCCATTAGTATAGTGAGCTGAGGCATGAAGTGAAGACGATGTGGAGCAGTATGAAACACGCAGCCATCGATCCTATCGTGATGTCGGGTACAGGCAATGTACACGCAAGATGCACTGAACATCTCGAACGTCTAGGAGTCAGTAAGGTACTGGCAGCGGCTCAAAAAGCGGTTTTATAGAACACATGTCGCATTGTAAGGAAGTTTGCGACTAATACCTTGTGGAGTAACAGTTGGTAGCTCTGAAAAACCATCCAGAGGTGACGCAAGTCGTCTTCAGCACACTCTCCTGCTGTGTAATGACAACATCGTTACGAGACGAACTTTGGATCACACCAATAACTTGATATTGTGCCTTCCCAAAAATCTGATTTTCAAATTTTTAACATCTTAACTTTATTAGGCACTGTACTGAGTTCGTGGATGGTGATAAAACTCCGGGCGAAAAGACCCGAGATTGATTTTTGACGAGAAAAATAATAATTGTTAGCTCTAAAAAAGCATCCAGAGGTGACGAAAGTTGCATTGAATGCGGTTTTAGAAAGATCTAGTAATTGGAAAGCTCTAGGTCTGGACATGGTGCACAACTTCTGTTACAAGTACCTCACAAGTGTGCACAATGCATTAGTGATGTGTTTCTAGAAGATTATCGAACATCCAGATCTAATACCATACTTTATGCTCAAAGGAACCACGTATGTGTTACCTCACAGCTGTTTTCGCAGATAAGTTTTACCATCACTGTAACGAGAATAACATCCTAACCGAAGAACAAAAAGAATGTTGCAAAAACTCGTTGGGCAGTAAAGATCTATTTACAATTGACGCTGTGACCACGACGCAAGCTGGGAAGGATCAATGAAACTTACACATGACTTACGGTTGACTAAAAGAAAACGTTTTCCCCCAAAAAGCAGTTTTAATAAATTCCTGCCGCGTTGTAAAATTCCCTCGGACATCAGGTAGTTTGCCAATAACTTAATATTGTCTCTCAAGAAGAAGCAGCGCAACAAATTACAAACATCTTAACTTCATCTAGAGCTTGACCTATTCCGTGGCTGATGATAAAACACCGGGTTAGAAGACCAGAGATAAATTTTTTACAACAAAATAATACATCTAATTATATAAATGCAAAATGCAAGGGAAAAAATCTGCCCGCTGCGCGGGCACATTCTCATGGCGCGCTGCGCGCGCGGCTCGCAAGTTTCAGCGCGCCTAGGG
>WSXT02235432.1:0-15977 GCA_011762715.2 Neuroterus valhalla | reverse complement strand
TAGAGTTTTAAAGGGGATTTTCAAGAGAGGAACCGCGTGGTACCATACAGTACCGCTAGCAGCTGATGGGTTAAGCACAAAGTGCAATTTCTACAGTACATTAAATGCTGAAATTGCCCCTTCCGAAAATCAGCGACGTGATCGTCGAAGTTGGTACCCAACTGAAACTTTTTTGCACAAAAAAAATGTATTAAAAGTCTGGTGGGATTTGAATTTATAATAAGGCGAAGCACCTAACAAATTCTCTAACGGCAGCTCAGCAGTATTAGTGAACTTTCTTACCGGTAAAACTTGCATTAGAGTACTGTCTGGCGCTTTCAAGTTCTCTTCAAATAGGACTGTAGTAGTAGCTTTTGGCACTTCCTCGCCACAAGTTCCTTGCGCCTGAAAAAATTACGAAAACTATAAGATATGCTCACTGTCATGATATTCGGGATATATAAGAATAAGTATAATAGATACATACCTTTTTTACTTTTTCAGACTGCTTCTTGCTCTCTGATGGTCTTTTCTGAGTCATGAAGTTAGTATTTGGTAATAAAACTGGCAGAATGATCAGCGCTCTTAGATTTTCTAAAATTTTGAAGCAGGCATAAGATTATTCCGGAAGAAGCAATCATTATATTTACTCAGATAAAATATCCGAAGTACGGAGTAAAATCTTACCATCTTCCACGGATTTTTGGGCCTCTTCGAAAATTGTGTTCTTTGCCTTTTCACTTTATTTGAGAATTTTGGGAGCATGAGCTGACGGAAAATCTTCAAGGAATGTGTTACTCATTTTCTTCTTCCTCATTATAAGCTTAAACTCCTGCTTGATCTGTTTAAAATTGTGAAATGTGACATTAATGGATAATTATTGAAAATTTCATCATGAATACATGAACAATGATCGATTATTATTAACTATTAAAAAATGATTATCAAATATCCAATAATGAATACATAAATGTTGAATAACTATTAATATTTTGTCTTATATTCAATATCACTTTGTTTGATAAATCATGTACTATCAACTTACCAAACTTTTGAAATTATTATTTTCCTGATTACCTCCTTCTTTAAGTCTTCCTCCGACAAGGGTTCGAGATTCTCATAATCGTTTTTTGTTCCACAAAAAGTGCCAGATTTCTTCTTCTACTTCATATGGTACTTCTTTTCAGATTCCGGTAACTTTTTTCTCGAATTCCACAAGCGTGCTTCCAAAAATCCTCTTATGGTATTGCGATCAAAATAGTGTTCCTATTGAAAGTTTGAGAATAGAGAAGAAATACGAAAAAGGTAGGTTAGAGGGTATAATAAATGGAAAATAACTGACACAGCCATAATCTCCATAATTGTTCTCCAAACCTGGGAACTCTTTATTATAGCTCTAGCTAAATTCCATTTCGCTTCATCTGGAGGATAGCTGAAAGAGACATCCAGTTATCATTATTATGTGATATATTTAATTTATATTGCATAAAAAGTGCGAGATAAGGTACGAGTGATTAGTTAGAAAAATTACCAAGTCTGATGATAACAGATGAGAGCTGCCACTACTATTCTTACAAGTTGTACTCTTTGCTCCTCTCGGCATACACCGTTATCAAACTTATTGATATTTGCTGGACCTTGGAGATGCTCTGCGAGGGTAGCACGAACTGTACCGAATTCCTGCGGAAGAAATAGCTCACTGCTCAAAAATTCTTATTACAAGCTGTTATTGTGTAATAAGTTACTGACGACACTTACCGAAAATCGTCTAGAAGAAATAAACATTGATGGTGCACCTTGAAGTTGATTCGTTGATGGAAGCTTAGCCTGCAAATTAGCCTTTATCCGGGGTGCATCATTATCAGCCATTTCTAACTCCTCATTTTTTAGGGTGTGATTGGACTAATTGTTATTCTCAATTATATATTCCTAGAAGAGAATATTGAAGAGAATTTTTCCACAATTGGAAATCAGCTTTAGTGAACTCCAAAAATGATTCACCATCTACATCATTCTCTGAAATGGAGAAGTATTACTTGTGACGTTTTCTTGTGTGAGATCATAAGATTTATTTTTCGGAGGGCACCTTTCTTGACTTTGAATGATTATGTGATACAAGCTAATGAACAATTCGTTTGAGATTGGCTCTCTCCACGAGCTGAAGGTTGCATAGTGGGCAAGTTGGATAGTTGAACGGAAATCAACATCGTCGTCAGGATTAGATTGAATGCAATAAGCATTAAAGTTAGGATCAAAGCGTTGTGTTTTACAGATTAATGTTCTGAGATATACTTCACCCTCGCCTACTATTATTTCGTTTATTTTATCGAATATTGGCAGATTTATGTCTTGCTCTCCTATTGCATCCAGGCAGACGTATAACGCAATAGCATGCTTGATACCATTGACTCGCACAGATTTCGTTTTGAACACTAAACAACTATCCAAATGATGAAGACCTCTCAATGGATGCCGGCTCACTGTATCTTCTACTCTCACTGTTTTCCCCCTTGTGTGACAACAGGATTCAATCTCATGTCATCAGTTCCCCACTTTGCACTTTGTTGGCACTGGCACACTCTTATGAGAGTGTGCTTACTTTCATAGCCCATACACCATAAGAGTCTAAGAGAGCCCGACCAGGAAATGCATTCTGGATAATGAGTGAGATGATGAAACTTGTTGATATAATTAATAGTAGGATCCGAAGGAGCAACAGGCGCAAGTTCATATGCGATTGTCCTTTTTGCACTTTCTCGGTAACCAGGAACGGAAAAACTTGTAGGAGGCAACACATTGGCATAGCCTTTTGACTAGGCGTGTGATCGTTTACATTTCGAATATTTGCAGAGTTTAGATTCGGAGATGGTTTTTTTTCCCTTTCTAAAATTCCATAAAGGAATGTGAAAATTCGTCCATTCAGATAGGATATAGTAAAAAACCGTTCTTCAAATACAAAAGTGTTAATAATCAACTGCAACGTCATAGGACCTATTTCCAATAAAATGTCGCGCATCACATCAAAGATTTTGTTTTTAACAATCCTGAAATATTTAGAACTCTGTAGACAACATTCACCACGAACTCCAGTCTCTGTTGCCATAGCAGCAGCATTTGCACCAGCGTTTCTGAGTAGGTCCATATGCCGCGCGAATATTTCTTCAGTTCTGTCTTCCTTCGGCATCACATCTCCTCTTAGCAATTCTTCCCTGCTAATAAGGCACATTCTGCAAACGACAGTTGCTCGTAATACTTTATCACGTCTTCCGTGTAACATATACACAACACGTGTATACTGTCATTTTGTGAATTTAGATGAGTAGATATTTTTTGTACTCTAACATACCATATCGTCAGCTTATGTACACCTGTCTTTGAGCCACACGGATTAACGATTTCCACATCATCGGCATAAATTTCTAATCTAATCGCATTTCTAAATCTTTGCAAAAACAGGTGGTTTTTCAAATATTCTCCATCCATAAATGCCACGCGATGAGACCTCTCCTCTTCTGCATCACACTATTGCCGGTATCTCTCGCTCTCTGTGATTTTCATGGATACGTCTGTGGTGGAACTAATGCTCGTGAACATAAGGTCACTCATATATTTCATATGGATGACTTGAAGATCTATGCTTCTGGAAAAGAACATCTTGAAGATGCCCTAAGTATCGTCGAGAGGTACAGACGAGACATCGGTATGGACTTTGAATTTGATGAGTGTGCCAAGATTCAGCTGAAACGTGGACGAATAGCTGGTATAGATAAGGACCCATAGCTTGTTCACCAAAGTGCTTTTAGACACCTAAGCGCTAGAGAGACCTACAAATACTTGGGTGTGCCTGAGAGTGTGGTTCCACGGACGTAGAACGAGCTCAAGGCCCTTGATGCTACTACGCGCAAGATGATGCATACAAAGAAAGGCTTTCACATCAACTCGTGCGTTCCGCGCTTATATATCGCATGCCGTAAAGGCGGACGCGGACTTCTCGATCTTCAATGTCTTTACAACCGAAATATCCTGAGTACTGTTCATATCATCGCGAACGGTAGAGATCCTCTCCTGGCAATGGTCAGGAATCACTGAAATGAGTAGGGAAGGAGCGTCTCTTTACAAAACCGCGGAGAAGGCAGCTGGAACCCTTTCCTTTTCTATTTGAATCAAAGTGGTCACCCTTTGAATGAAATTCAATCTATAACTTTTGGTTGAAGGGATACAGTTTCTGAAGAAAATCTGTTCTATTAGAATCTTATATTCAAAGAGGTAAGAAGTTCGTGGATGTGATTCTAATTTACATTTGTCAAAGTTCCTGTAAGCATTGAAAATCAGAGATATCTGTGTCTTTAGAAAAATGCAAAATCAGCAGTTGTTTATTTGGGGAATATTATAGACCTCCTCAATAACAAATTTGTTATAGATACTTCATATTTTCCGCCAGGACCATTTTGCAAGCCCCACCAACGAAATATATTTAATTTTCCTCGGGTCAAACATTCAGTGCAGAATTTGATCAAATTTGTTCTACCAAAATAAGAATTCGTGCGATACCGGAAGAAACTGATTTTTCGAAAAACACTGACGCCATGAGACAAATCTAAATTAATATGGGTGCATTATTCTCCTCTTTATTTGTGCAAATTTTTACGACAAACTCTATCTTAAGTTAGCAAGCCCTCGCTCTGAAATGTTTTCGTTCATAAGTTTTGTAAACCAGTTATTCTTACTTAACTATTACGTTTAGACTATGCTTTTCAGGCGATTTCTTGATAACTAGATACTATGTGCGCATGATCGAGCTTCCAGGGCTTCGGTTTCCTCCTAACATTCTTCAATTTAATAGTTTTCTGGATTTCTCATTTTATTCCTCTATAAGCCTTTTATCCGGAAAAAAACCCTCGAATTTATGTCCCCTTAAATCTTCCAGTGTCTTTATCAATCCTGTACCTTTACTACTTTCATCTCGTATTCCTTTCACACAGTAACTCATACGTCCGGCTTCTTCTTCCCCTCCAGTACACACTTCTGACACATGTTCCCATGATTCTACTTCATATCTACAAACTCTGCATTATCCCTCCTGTTTTCTCATCCAATATCTACATGCTCTAACCCCCTCCGCCATTCTGAACCACAACAGTCTATCCCACCAACTTTCTTTCCTTCACTTTGTCAGGAATCCTTGTTTTACCACTCATTTGACTATCTTATACCAATTGCCGTACTGCGATTCCCTAATTTTCCTCCATCTTTCCCCTCCCTGTCTTATTATCATCGCCCATTCTATATTCTGCCATTCTATACTACCTTCTTCAAATCCACATCCTTCCCTTATTCGCTGTCCCTCACCTTCCCATTTTGTACCTCCAGTATTGCCTCTCCTCTCTATGAACTAAATGTCACTCAGGCATGCTTATGCGCTTTTTTCTGCGCTTTCTTCTTCATCTCCTCTTTCGATTTCCATGTTCTTTCAACTGCCGACCAATCATTTTCTCTCTTCCCAGTTCTTCTTTCTGTATATATTCTAGACAACTCTAACTAACCTTCATGGCCAGCCCTTCGGAAGTTTCGTGAAGACTTTCCACTCTCTTTTGCTCCTCCTACTTTTAAATCTCAACCCGATAACACATGACTACTTGTACAGGCACATACCACATCCAAAAGATCATTCTTCGCCTTCAGTCTATAAACCAAGAATTCAAGTTTTTCGGAGAAACATTGGATACTCAAGAGAAATATGAAATTTTATTATTTTCCTCATAAAGGAGCAACGACGATTGATCCATTGATTTTTTTATACCATCTCCGATGGTTTCTTGCAGCGTTTATACTAAGCTTAAAAAAATTTGTTCTGAGGCCACAAACAAAAAGTCTATTCTTCAAAATGTTTTGGAAAAACTATGAAAATTAAGGCAGTCTGGAAGCATGATGGAACCAACAAAATCTTGTAGACAAGTCGAGAAATATAAATTTTTAAGATGAGCGAAGATATGAAAAATCGACAATACTTTTAAATCGTTCCTTTGCTTGCGATATATCTTAGAAGCCTAACGAACGATGGAATGCGAATAATTTTATGCACATATATGGATATCGACATTTCCATCAATATACAATCTTAATTAATAAGGATATCTAAGGGTTCATTCAAAAAGAACGTCACGCCATTTTTGCCATTTTTTCCACCCTTCCTTTTTTCGTAGAATATTGCACAAAGCTGTAACCTCCTAGTATGACGTCGAAAATACAAAAAACCCCTCCTTCCTCCTGAGGTTGATTCTAGACATTCAATTTTCTACTTAATAATATGAATTTTTAATAAAGGCATAATTATTAAATTTCCCATAAAGAATGTAATATTCTTCGCCAAAAACGAATGACTTTTTTTTCATTCAAGAAAATTAATTTTTATTAACTTAGTTCTTCGAACAGATAGTATAATACCTAACCAAAAAAGTTGGAGTTCTTTCTCGGGTTCTTTCGTTCTATTCCGCATTCGAGAAAACATTTAATTTCAAATTAAACTTCCCTTCGAAAAAAATGTTATTCACATTTATATTTTCCAAGGGTGATGTCACATCCTGCATTGATCATTCCTTGCCCCCTTCCCTTCTCCATAAGCCAGAAACTATCATTAAATATCAAACCTCGTTACGTGACAAAGTTTTTGAATGGCTCCTTAGAGACATCCTTCTCATATAAAAAGAATAAAGGGAATGCACTATACACTACATAATTCAGAGACATCAAGAAAAATGTCGTGAAGAAACATTTTTTGATATCCTTGGGATAATTTTTTTGCTCCCAAATCACTTTTAATCATCGAGGGTCTGCTCTAAACCCCTGGGATTCCGCATCTAATTCAGTATCTGCGAATCGTTCTAATACATCATCTTCTCGTGAAGGCGACATATAGACAACGCCTTCTCTCATTTTGATATAAACGTGGTTGACAGGTGGCAAAGTAGGTTCACTAGACTCCCCTACCCGCCTCGGAAGGTCATATTTTCTGAATTCATTAGCTTTAAAATATTGTTCCGTGAGTCTACTTCTTAAACGGAGTTCAGCGTAGATAGGACCTCCCTTGATAGGACCAGTATATCTGACCCTAGGTGGCATATTTGAATGTCCAAGAGCAGGACCAGAAAGACCACTCAAACTGGGTACATTATGGTCCAGTTCTGTGTGTATAAAAACGTTTCAGCCAAAAAGATCATTTTTTCCACCAGCTTCTAGCCAATTAGGTGCCGCTGATGGGGTGTAAAAGGGACCAATTTTTTCTTCAAGGTTAACGTGATTTCCCATTTGTACAAAAATAGTGTTCGGCTCTAAAAAGAACAATCCATCCGCACCTATTTTTGTAAGAAAAAAATTTTAATGTATGAAATTATTGTACAACAGTATCACTTTATTTCGATTTTCGAATGTGGGATGATTGACAACAATTAGTTTAGTTTTTACGTGGGCAAGGGTTAAAAGAAAAAAATTCCATGATGCTTAGGCTGGGAATTTCATTCCGAAGCACCGGTATTTATTAACAAGGCAGTACATCAAATCCGGGCAGAAACATTAAACTTGTAAGGCTCCGCCCCCTACTCTAGTAGAAGTAGGGGGATTTTTGCCGAGAATCTGTCTAGCATCCGTGAGCTGCACCTCCGGTTTTCGGCCAGAGGATGAGTCTCGCCGATGGCCTGACGACCGCTTTCCCGGAGGCGTATGAATCAAAGACATGTTTGAATTAGGCTCGTGATAATTTGGGTGTACTAAGCAATCGAAGCTGGAGGATGTTCTCACTTCAGCCAAAGCCGGAAGATAGGTTGCCAATCTAGTCGACGCACAAGCGCCTTACTGCCGTTTGCAGGCCGTGAACGGCCTTATATGTGCCATTCCCGACTCCCAGCTGCCTGGCAGTCTCTGGCGGTGCCTACGATTGGCTGCGTCAGCGCACGCGGTTTCGCACCTCTACCCGGAGTGAGGATCACTTTACGCATTCAGTGCTGCCTGATCCGAGGCCCGCGCGTCGAGCCTGTCAACGATTTGCCCTGTGAGTAAAACAGTAAGTTACAATTTACATTTGTTGATTTTTATGTTCTGAATTATACTCATTCCGTCCAGTGAATGACGCAAGCCTTCCTGTGTGATTCATCTGCTATACAATCTGGTCGGATACAGGGATCAAAAAGCAGGGCATGAGAAGTTTTGATTCAACTTCTCATAGACTTATCATCTGTCTGTTGGAAAGCTTGAAGGTTTATCAACATAGAGTAGGATGCATAAAAAGAATAATGCTCATTTGGAAAACTAGATCAAGTGTAACTTCTGGAAAACATCGTGGGACAACTAACATTGTCACTTGCCTTGAAGGTGATTTTCATGGTGATACGATGAGCCCTCTCCTCTTCTGCATAACACTATTTTCACTGTCTCTAGCCCTCGACATCACTGCGCACAAAATTATGCACATAGAGAAAATCTTGCATACCAACTCGTCCGTTCCGCCCTTATACATCGCGCGCCGTAAAGGCAGACGCAGACTTCTCAATCACGAAGACTATAAGACGGAGTGTCGACGTAATGTATAATAATTGTTCGGCAATCACGTCATAGTTTCTGAACCAAGATGGCTGCCGCCCTCCTCCTCGCGGCAAAGGAACATTACATAACCGGACACTACTGATCGCTGCGCCACCGCACGGCCGAAAACCTTGACGAAATTGCCGTACCTTTTTCGGGACCACCGGCGCATCTCGTTGACACTCCTTAAAGTCTTTATGTTCTGAATCTACAATGTCTATACAACCGAATTATCCTGAGTACTGTTCATATTATCGCGAACGGTAGAGATCCTCTCCTGGGAATGGTCAGGAATCGCGAGATGAGTGGGTAAGGAGCGTTCCTCTACAAAGCCGTGGAGCAGGCAGCTGAAACTTTGTACTTGTCCTGAACCTTAACATCAGGAGTGAGGACAGTGCATTGGTCCATCAAGATGCTTCACTTATAAAAGCACAGGTGAAGAAAGCGGAGGCCCAAAACTTCCTCAAACAATATGAAGACGAAGCGATGCACGGAAACTTTTACAAAATTGTAAAAGATTTATCCTTGTCACATGACTCAACGTTTGCTTTCCTCAAATTATCTGGTCTCAATTCAGGACCAGAGAGTTTTGTTTTTGCTTTTCAGGATGGTGTGGTTTCCACCTTAGAATATCGTAGGAGCATATTACGTCAAGATGTTTCCAGCGATAGGTGCAGGGCGTGTCATAAACTCCCTAAGCACCTATGGCATATACTATCGAATTGCTCTATTCACGCAGGAACGACGTATATTTACAGAGATGATGCGGCCTCCAGAGTACTCTACAATTATCTTTGTCGCTCTTGTGGCGTTGGCTGAATAAAACAGGAGAGGTACAGAGAGAGAAAGAAAATTTGTTTTTTAATTCAGAATTAGAATATTAACACCGGGAACTTTAAAATCCCATTTGAATACCATGGAAGAATTTCCGATTTAAGGAAAATTGAAGTCATGCCTAAGAGCTTCATCCAAACGTGTCAAGTTTTGTAAAAGTTAAAATGAATCGACTACTCAATGAAACGAAACCAATCTCAACCAGCCCTCACTCCTTTCGCACCACCCTAAATATGACTCAAAAAAATAAAAAAACTATATTTTTACATATCATTATTATCCTCTAGAATTTTCATCGTTTTCTCATGAAAATAATTAATACTTTTTCATAAAATTGTTATGCTCTGCTACTATTGCTTGAATTTTAACAGAATATCTATGTACTATACATAATTTCTGAAAATTTTCATTTGTCTGAACAATTTACATCTGCTTGAGAGTATTTCCTTGAAAAAAAGAATGCATATAAATATTTTCGTGACTGATTAGTGTATAGAGAGTATTCATTAACCATTGCCTAATCGTTTGAACACATTCAATTTGTTCAAGCCATTATTTTCCCGAAATTTTTTTTTCAAATCGTATACAGTAAACCATTTATAATACTTCTTTATAAAATTTTGATGAAGACTGGGACAATATAAAAAATGCGATAACAAACACACTTTCATAATTCAAATTCAATGGGGGCTTCTATGAATAATTTGATAGTGCATCAAAAAAGATGCAAACCATCTATACTGAAGTTGAGAGAAATTTTCATTGAAAGAACAATAGTGCTTTGAACATTCAATTCTATAATTTGAAGCCTGTCCAAATTTTGATACATTCAAACTCTGAAGGCTCTTAAAAAAAACAAATTATTCCAATCCGGACTCGTTCTTAAGTGAGATGGTTCGGATGTTAGAAATTCTGAGATTCAATATCTAAATAGTGCAAAATAGTAGCGTTTTGAAATTCTTAAGAAGTATAGTTTATTGCAGAACAATGCATACACAGCGGTGTTATCCAATTTGTTTTAGTTCCTCAAGGTCTTCAGAGAGAATTATCTCACTTTTCTAGGAGTATCTTCAACCATTTTATAGAAGAAAATCCTCATTTAATTCACTCCTTACTTCAAGAGGAAAGAGTAAAATCGATGTTAATAGAAGGCTAATTTTTCCGGATAGAAAACTCTCTGGTAACAAAAGTGCACTAGTGACGAAATTGCTTGAACCCAAGAACCGGAATTAGAAATATATCGCTTCTTCAAAAATTTGATTTGTTTATTTACTCGATGTGACACTATAATTTGTTTTCACACTTTTTTAGGCACGCGCACGATTTAATAGCGTAGAAACACAAAAAAAGTCGGGAAGACTCAGGAATGGAAAGTTTAAATACATCTATAACTTGTGGTTATGATTATTTTCCTAACACATGTGATCAGTTTTAGCATAGACCTACACATGAAGAAAGTTGTATTGAATAAGAAATAAAAAATTTGAAAAATTTTATATGATTCCAATTTCGATTGCTGGGTTTTGGCAGTTTTCTTTCTAGTGCATTTTTCTCACTGAAAAGCTTTCTTATACATAAACAAATTTTTCTTCTACTCTCTCAGATGTTTTCTTCCTGAAGATAACGAGACCTTGCAGTTGGTGGATTTTCTCATGCATATAAATATTCCTAATATTACTATAGCTTATCTTGAAATGAATAATAGATACAATGACGAAGATAAAACTGAACATTGAAGGCTCCTCATCGCGACCTTCACCTATTTCATCGTCAGAGATCGACAACTCCAAGAAAGCCATCTCTGTTAAGGTGAATAAAAATAGAACAACTGGGCTCTATGCTAAGGAAAGGAATCGTTTTAGTTCCCACAAAAAAAGACTCGCAAACTTTGTCTCTCAATCAGTGGTCAAGGCTCCTCAAAAGGGTACTTGAATGGAAGGGATGTGACAGTGTAGGCATGAGGAAGACATGTGTCCAGCTTGAACGATACGTGATTGTCCTTCAGGCGAAGGAGCTGGTCGAAGAATGCAAGAAGGGATAAAACCAACTGGCACAAAAAAATAACGTATTCCTCATATGGGTTCCTGGTCACGCAGGAATCGGGGGTAACGCGAAAGCGGACTAGCTGGCGAAGCGCGGCGTGGCGAATAGATACATGGGCACTGAGACCACTAGAAACAAACTCAGCCAAAAACAATCGGGGGCTGATAAACCAGGTGCTCATAGGGCACAACCACTCGAACCAACATAAGCTCAAAATAGTATCAAATCCCACGACAGAGTGCAGTGAATGCGGCAGAGATAACAAGACATCCTTGAACGTCATATGCTAATGCCTAACAGTAGCTAGGCTCAGACAAGGAATTATGGGGGATGATGCCATAGAACACAAGGATAAAGCAACGCAAACAATGAGCAGCATCCTGGGCTTCGGCAAGAGGACGTAAGTCACCTACAAGGAGCGAACAATCAAGGATGTGTAACAATGGGTTTTAAAGCTTAAAAATTACATGATACAAACATTGTTAGCAGTTGCAGAGCTCCTGTGCTTACTAGGAAGGAAATTTTAATAGAAATTCACTTCGGAATTCGAACATGAGGTCCCTAGAGTCGATTTTTCCATACTATTATTATTATTATTTTCCGTCAAAAGTTAATCTCGGGTCTTTTTCCCCGGGTTCCAATCACCAGCCACGGACTAAGTCAAGTGTCTGATGAAGTCAAGATGTTTATAATTCAAAATTTTACAAACAAGCATCGAAATTTGTTGCACAGATATTATGGCAGGCATACAATTAAGTTATTAGTGTGATATAGAGTTCGTCTCGTTATGATGTTGTCATTACACAGCAGCAGAGTTTGTTGAAGGTTACTAATTGCGTCACCTCTTGGTGCTTTCTTAGAGCTACCAACCTTATTATATCATAAAATATAATGATGCTTCTGGAAGATGTGGTGGTACTGGATCATCTAGAGGTTGTGCAGGAACATCAACAACGTTGTACGGCGTTGTACGGCTCCATTAGTCTCGGCTTGATCTTCCACAGTTTCATCGAACTGATGTTCATAGTTGACGTCTTCTCCCGTCGCTTCCACCTCTCGCCTAATCTCCATAGCTCTGCCTTCTGAGATCAGAAGATTATAGCGGATTTCCTTGACCTTTTTTATGAGATACTTTACTAAAACTGTAGCCCTTTTGGTGTTTGGTCGCAAATTTCGCGCTTTGGTAATAAAGACGCATCAATTCTCCCATCATTTCGGTTATCCATATGATGCTCTCCCACGGTATTCCTGATGAAGTGGTTGGCTGCAAATAGCTTCAGCTAGCCAAAGTATCCACAACAGGCACAGCTGATGTTCCACTTTTTCCCGCTTTCCACAGATGTTCTTGCTGGCCAGATTGTTGATTGGCGAGATCTGCCCGACCATCACGCAGCTCGCCATGACCATCGTCCCGCATGCTGTGGTCCCCAGCGGTGGCTCCAGGGGCGCGCCGACAATGCTCTAGAAGCGACCAGCGTTTCAATATATTCATAAAACTCTCCATCATGATTGGGTTTTTTGGTCATTAGAGGAAAAATCAAGCCCTACTGCGACGACAAAGCGCAATTACCACGGTAGGGAAGAACACCACGTTAGGGGAACAGCACGGTAGGGGAACACATATTATTATTATTATTATTATTATTGTTATTATTATTAAATATTATATTATTATTTCAGTTGAGACCATAAGAGCTCTCGACGTTTGGGTAATCTCATCGCATCTCCGTGTGGGCCTAATTGCGATACCAGAGCCCTTCCCATGAGGCGAGGACTGCAGTTACGCTGTTGGTCAATATGTCCTCACTAATGCAGTTAGTTCTCGTTAGTGCCAGACGCTTACCTTCAATCGTGGAGCAGTGACACAGTATATGTGATTATTTGAAAACCTCATATCACGCCTGTGATAACCAAGGTTTCCATGCCCTATTACATTTATATCAGGACCCTGCCTTCTCCTCGCTAGGATTGCGGATTTTATCCAACGCTTAGCATTGAAATTCAAGGTCATGAGTGTTTTTATCTGTCTCCAGTCAGTGTCCATTCTCCACTCCTGTAAGTGTTCTTCGATCAGCCAACTATTGATTTCTACAGTCACTGACCTGCTGGAAATTTCTACAGCTGGTTATAAGGACCAGTTAAGTCTTTCCTTCAAGCTAGTATTGCTAGCCTGTATGAGATCTTATTGCCCTAAATGCTACTGTGTCCATGGATGCAAAGCAGGGACACTCCGTTCCCCATCGCTAGATTGTTAAGTGCTTCATAGCACTCCCAAAACTACAGCGACGTGGTAGTTCTATAGAAGGCCAATACGGCCGCCCTGCTGTTCGAGCGGAGACGTATGTTTCTTCTATTTCCATACCCCAGAGTCTTGTTGGCGCACACGAGCACAACCATTATCTCAGTTTGAAGGACTCTGGCGTATGATTCCATCACGATCGTAGAGCTCATTCTATTCCTTCTTCGGTAGACGACTGCTCCTGTATCCTCCTTGTTTCTGGAGTTATCTGTAAACCAGTTGTCTCCATCACTCGGAAGGTGTGTCTCACCGGTAGCCCATTCCTCTTTCGTGGATAGGCTAATACGATACTTCTTGTCGAGGAGATAGCGAGTAGGCATTTTATCCTTGGGCATACTAAGGGATGGCCTACTCGCAATTTCGGCTAGAATCCGCAACTTCTTCGCGATCCTTCTTCTGTTGGCCATGTTTAGCCTCCAAACATCGTTTGCAGTCACGTCCTTAATGGTGAGATGAAGAAGCTCTAAATCTATTAGTGCCCTCAGTCTGTGTTGACGTTAGGGCTCTGGTGACGCCTCTTACAACTAGTTCCCTGAAACTTTCCAGTCGACATCTCACGGTGGATGGTTCCACCCTGTACCATGTATTAACTTTTGGTCTTGTATGAACGCAATCGTTTGCGTATAGTGTGAAATTGAATGTATAATCAAAAATTCATTCCGCACTAACTTTCACTCTGCGCACATGCGCATACCATTGATAATTGATATATTTTATATTTCAATTAGTCAGTTTGAATTTGATTCCATTTCGGGTTCAGAATCAGAAGAAAATAAGATTGACGTTTCCCATTTTAAAACGAAAATACATCACACAGTTAATGAAGTTAGTTATTCTAATTTCCAGAGTCTATATTACATAATCAATTTTCGAGCTTCCATGTCCTTTTTCAATTTGTAGTGCGTCAAACTTTCCAAAATTCCAATTTTACTTCTTAAAATCATGGATTCTATTCACGAGAATTGTTTCTGTTTCGAATGGTGCACCAACTGCAGGCAATAGACGCGTGGCCATAACACAAGCGCGAAGGCAGCTTTGCCAACAGTGTGGTCACTGCTGATCGTTAGCCCCCTTGTCAGGAATCTATACCGCAAGAAGATTGCTTACTTTCCCCCGAGTCAATCAAACTCAACTCGTCACTTCTAAGAAATTTTTAATTCAAGGAAGCCTCTTTCTTTGAAGGTCACAAGCATCTTGAGAGGGCCTACAATTTGGGATGAGTTTCGGCCATCGTAGAGGTGCTTAGAGAATTTTTATCGGCATCGGCACATGGATAAAGAACCAGTCCTCCTGCTCGAAACATTATAATTTCAACTTTGAACGATTTTGGAAAACTGCTCTCCCACAATGGTAACTATGTGTTTCTTTAACTACAAGTCAAACTCTGAATCAAGCAGTCAGCGTATTTTTGCAATAACTCAAACATTTTTTGAGATAATTTCAGGAAATTTTTATTAATTGAAAATTCAAAGAGAATATTCAGATGAATCCACATTTATCGGATTTTATAGATACCGAATGAGGCCAAGCATTTCAGAAAAAGTTTCAAAGAATTTGAGGTAATCCAACATAATTGAAGATCAATGTTGGATTCCGAGCAACTTCGAAAGCCATATCGCTAATACATCCAATGCAATTTGAACATCCATCTTAAATAGCGGAATCCCATTGAGATAATTTAGATTCCTATTTCATTTAGATTTACATGACGCTTGTCCATTCCAGAATTCTGTAATTTTTTGTGTAGACTTTCCCACGTCTTAGATGTTTTTCGTGGGATTCCATTATTCTTCCAAATAAAGTACGTTCAGTTAAGGGGGGAAATAGGTTTAGACGCTTCAAAAAATCGATTTTTTTTCTATTTTATAGATTCTTAGTAAAACTATCAAAGAATATTTTCCCAAAGTTTCAATGAAAAATTTTAATTTATTCCGGTGTTATAATCGTCTTTATGTGGATGTCTCCCCGTACGTGTTGGGCCGCAAGCTCAAAATGGAATATTTGAACGAGAAAAAGGATAACTATATGGTGCTGGAATCGCTGATTAACCAGAAAGTGATAAAAATGATGTTATTACCTTCTCGACAATCTTTTTCCAAACGCGTTTTTCTCGAAACGACTTTCTTGAGATTTGTGTACACTCTAGCTCAAAAAGTTCTAGATCAATCATCCTCATACTTAGCAGATACTTTCTTTATGTCATTACCTTCTATTTGAACCTAAATCCGTAGTTCTATTATTGTTTCGA
>WSXT02235421.1:0-15978 GCA_011762715.2 Neuroterus valhalla | reverse complement strand
ATGGTTTTCTGAACTATTCCTACGACGAAATACATAGGATTGTCCGACCACTGGTACGTGTCCGGAGACCGGTACACTTACCCTATTCTATATTGTTTATCTAGTTCATGACTCGAAGTCTTATATCCATGAGGGGGTTATACAATTAGGTTTGAAATGGAATTGATTTCGCCATATTTTAATTGTGAAGAAAGTTAACACAAATCATTATTTTTGAAAATTTGGCTTTGTGAGTCTCTCTGAAGTTTGGGCTTCATTTTGTTTGATTTGGAAGATTTGCGACCTGGAGGTGGTTTTATGTATTTCAAAACACAGTAGAGTTCTGTAATTTTGAGCGACCGAGAACCGTCATTCTCGCAGCGGAAATGTAGTTTCCCTTTACCTTATTCGTAATAATCATTTAGAACACTTATAGCAACGATTTCCAATATTTATTATCAGTTCTGTAATTATAAGTGAAAGTTGTAGATGATTCACAGAAAAGTTCATGTTAATCCACCGAATTTTTCTCATATGCGCCACCCCGTAACTGATTTTGTAATTCCTCCAGTACAAATTTTTCCGTGTAGGAGATCATTTTCTGGCTCAGAAATATGCTGCTTTATGAAAAATTGGTTGTTTTCGCTAAATATCGGAAATTTTAGTCAATTTTGTTATTTTCAATAAAAAAACATTGCTTTGGAAATCAAACTTTTTGAATTCATGGTTTTGGGTTATTAATTATCTCATTTAGTAGGAAGTTTATGGGATTATCTGATAGTGCAACCACGCTAATAAATTTTTTATGGCAAAGGTTCTACATTGTTGGAAAATTCGTATTTTTTGATTGATATGTTTATTGTTTTACACAGAATTCTTATTTCAAGTTCCAAGTTTAAACAATCCAGTTGTTAATGTTTGTCTTCTTGACTCAAAAACTATCTTTGAATTAGAATTAAACCATTTTGTAGAAAATTCGTCTTATCGGTTTGAATATTGATCCCTTTTAAAATAAATCAGTTTTTTTTCATTTTCTAAAAGGATTTATTTTCCAGCCATTCCCAATAAGTTGCAAGGGAAGATTGTAATTCTTCACTCCTAATAACACGGCAAGTTTTGCTCATAAGTATGCGCCTTTCCAGAGTACTCTGGCAAGCAGTTATCACAGACTTGGTAAGCCCGTAATACAGTAGGATTTGATTACTCGGGATTGCTTGATTTGCATCTTCTCAACACAGGAGCAGACTCCGGAGGCTGAGTACATTCGGAAGCAGGCATCTATTATAAGTGGAAGGTTGGGAGAGAGGGCAGGGAAAATGGGAAATGAAAAGAGGTTCAGTAAATGATGAATGAAAATACAAGGGAGATTAAAAAGCCCTTTCTTAGACCTGGATTTTGAGAATGAGAGCCTATAGGCTACGTGAGTAGCTCTGGTGGCGCCAACTAGCGGCTTGATCCTCAAAAAGAAGGGTATCGCGCGATAGCCGCCAACATGGGCTCTACTATGGACAGCGCAATGATTTCAACCAGACCTGAATTAGTTTAAAATGAAAGAATTTTATACTTCAAACTAATTTTGAACTCTTTAAACTACAGACCTTCTAGGAAAACTTCAAGTAATGGAGTAATTAATTACTCAACGATTGAGGGTTCCAATCTAGAAATGTATTACTTGAATATGAATTTATTAATTTCTTATCAACTGAATTTCAAACCTAGGTTTGAAATCCTCCAATCTAAATGACTCTTTTCAAAAGATTGTTTCAACTTCAAAGCTCATTTCGATTGTGCAAAGAATATTTCAGGCCTCTGACTTGAGCCAACCGTTGGAACTTTTCAATCTTCTCTTCTCAACGATGCAGTTTTTATTATGCTATACTATTTTGGGGAAAAATTACACTTATGCCAAAATTTTCTCAAATTTTTTGCCGCTATTTTATAATTTTGCCTCAAAACATATTTTTTAAATTCTTTGCTGATCGGCTTATATAACATATCCGCCAATTCTAAAATCTCAATTTCAAAAATTTCGAACATTTCCAGAATATTTTAGTATATTCCAAAGAGTTTTAGAGGATTCCATAGTGTTTGAAGGCTTTGAGATTTTGAATATCACAAAGATTTCAGAAAGATCCTCAAGATCTTCAAGATTAAAAAATATTTCGAAAGATTCAGAATCATTTCATAAGTATTCAAGAAGGTTCAAAAACACTTCAGAAGATTTCCAAGATTTTCAAGATCCCACAAAGATTTCAAAGAGTCCAAAGATTTCTGGATATTTCAAAGATTACAAAGAAATTCACAAAGAATTCAAGGGATTGGAGCAGCTTCATCATTATTATTATTATTAATATTATTATTATTATTATTATTATTATTATTATTATTATTATTATTATTCTTATTATTATTATTACTTAACAAAGATTTGAAAACTCTGTAGTTTTCAACAGTTTTCAAAGATTCCAAATCTTCACGGAGATTTCTAAGATTCTGGAAAGATTTTCAAGACTTTCAAGATTTCAAAAAGGTATCAAAGATTTCAAAAGTATTCAGAAGATTTCCTGACAACTCGAAAAGATTTCAAATGTTGTGTGGTTGTGTGTTGCAGCATGCTTTCAAGAACCATTTTCAGCTTCACAACTACAAGTTGTACTAAGTTGTACCGATCTATCAGACTTCGTCTGTGAAAATTGTTCCAAAAGAATACATTCAAAAATAAATTCTTTCCGAGTAAAAGCGTGATTGTTTTTAATACATGCTTGGTTCTTTGGATGGCTTGGTTTGTGAGAGGGGTGTGTTTGTAGAAGAAATAGGTATTACGTCAGGCTATAACGTTGTTTCGGCCTCCAGGGTTTTTGCATCTTCCGAAAAGTTAGAGGTCGTATTTCTTTCTGTGATGTTTTTCGTTCAGTATATGTGATTCATCTTAGGAGTTTGGAGGCTGCATCATGTTCCTGCGATATCATTGTTTCTGGAGTTGTTATGCCATTCAATGGGTTGGGGGAATGTTAAATTTTTTCATGGTTCAGGTTTAGGCTCTATTTGCTCTTATCACTTGATTTTCTAGCTGTTGTAAGGCTTGTGATTAGTGCCTTAAATGGGTTGAGTTCCTACTATGTTGAGTTTATTTAAGTATCAGAGTTTCGTTTGTTTCCTAGTATTTTTAGGTTCTATAGTTTTATGTTGGTTTCATGAATTTTTTATGTAAGTGTGTCTGTGAATGCATGTATTCCGATCGAAGGGGGGTTCAGGGTTGCGCTTGGTTCTGGGGGTGTTTTGGTTTCTAGGAAGGGTATCTTTATCAAGGAGTTAGGTATTATGTTCGGCTTTTAAGATGTTTCGAATCCTGAGGCTGTTGCATCTGTTGGGAAGTTAGAGGTTGCGCTCTTTTCTGTAATGTTTCGTGATCGGTAGGTGTAATTCCTTTCAAAAGTTTGAAGACTGTATTCTGTTCCTGTAGTACTGTGGATTCTTAGGTAGTTGTGTTTTTGGAGGGATTGGGAAATATATTAGATTTTTGGATGTTTTATATTTTGGGAGCATTTGCTGTATTGACATTTTTACAGTCTCATCCTGAATGAGAAGGTATTACATTTATGTGAAAATTGACTTTCGCGGATTTGACGAAATCTCCTCGTTTTGAGACCTGCATAGTCCGAAAAAATGGTTTTTACGAAGGTGTCCGTCTGCCTGTAGTCTGTATTCTGTGTACACAATAACTTTCGGAAGAATGATCGGATTGGATTTCCCTCTGGCACTCATTTTAAGGGACCAAAAAGACCGGTCAAGTTCGTTAACCAGCCATTTTGGATGAAGAATCAAAGAGGGGGAGAATTTTGAACATTTTTCTGAACATTTTTTTCCAAGCCTCAAGAATTGTAAGTACAATTTCTTGTAGTACGTAAAAAGTGAAACAATGTATCCTTATGCTTTATTTCGATAAAAACAGAATGGTCTGATTTATGGTATATTCAAAATTCAAAAATATAAAAGAAAATGAGAATTTTTAGCCAAAAAACGCAAGATTGAAAAGAAAGTCAAAGAACTCGATAACTTTCGAAAGAATGATCATGTTCGATCGCGCTTTAGCACCGATTTGAAGGGACCAAAAAGACAAGTCGAGTTCGTTGACTAGCTATTTTTGATTAAAAATAAAAGAGAGGTAGCATTCTGAAACATTTTCTGGACTTTCTTTTCCAAGACTCAAAAATTGTAAGTACAGTTTCTTGTAGTAGGTAAAAATTAAAACAATTTATCTTCTTCATTTTTTCGGTAAAAATAAAATTGTCTGTTATGGTATTTTCAAAATTCAAGGATTTGAAATAAAATGAGACTTTTTAGCCACAAACGCAAGATTAAAAAAAAAGTCGGAGAAAAAAAAAGGTTCTTCTTTGGAGCCCTAGAAGATCGTGAGTACAACTTTTTGAATTTTCTCAAAGGATCGAAAATTCTAATTTTGATCGCACAAAAAATAATCGAAATAATCTGTGAACTCGTTAACTTTCAAAACAATGATCATTTCCGATCGTGCTCTGGCACCCACCTAGAGGGACCAAAAAGACAAGTCGAGTTCGTTCACCAGCTGTATTGGATCAAAAGTAGTAGAGGGGGAGCATTTTGAAAAATTTTCTCGGTTTTGGTTCTAAGACTCAAAAATTGTATTAAGGTTTCTTGTATTACGTAAAAATTGAAACAATTTATCCTCTTCATTATTTTCAGTAAAAACAAAATTTTCGGAGTCGTGGCATTTTAAAATTCAAAAATATGAACGAAAATGAGAATTTTAGCCAAACAACGCAAGATATGAAAGAAAAACAATTTCTTTTTGGGATCCCTCCAGGATGATCTTTACAACTTTCCGAGTTTTCTCAAAGAATCTCAAATTCAAATTTTGATTGCAAAACAAATAATAAAAAATAGGAAGAACAATTTTTTGCTCAAACTATGCAATGTATCGGGAAATATAAATGAATTAAACTTGTGCACCAAAAAAAAATTTGGTAAAATTAACTCTTTGAGAGGACAAGTCGTTTTTGCTTCATTGATAAAAAACCATATAAAAAATAGAAAAAAATTAATTGGGACAATTGACACAAGCTAAAGAAAAATGAAATAGGCATACATTCTTTACCAGGAAAATATCTTTAAATGTGCTATCAACTTCTTTAACAGGATATGTAGTTTTCATTTCGATAAGGAAAAATAACTAGAAAAATGAAATTAAAAAATTTTTGAAAAAATGACAAAGGCTAACACAGAGCATTGATAGAGAAAAATTATTCACCCGAAAAGTATCTGTAAACTGTTTTTAATTTTTCCCATTCGACGCGTGGTTTTTATTCTAATCATAAAAAATAAAATTGAAGATTAAAAAATTGAATTTCTAGAAAAACGGCACAACATGTGAAAAAATCAGGCAACAAATCTTCTCTATCGCTTTGGACAAACCTTGATAGAGTGTGCAGGACGAGACATGCGCTGAGAATGTATTCGTTTCAGCCGGAGAAGCCTTAACAAAAGAGAATTCACATTCATCAAATTAAAGTAGTCGACAATTCGCTTTTGAGTTCCACAAGCTTTATGTACAGTTTTGGGGAGTTACAAAGGCCGAGCGCGTAGCGCGAGGTAAATTGACAACCGAGCGCGGAGCGTGAGGAGAGATTACTATCGAGCGCAGAGCGCGAGGTTCGAAAGATGCGTGCCGTAGGCGCGCTTAAACTTGCGAACGAAGCGCGCGATGAAAATGTGCCCGCGCAGCGGGCAGGTTTTCCCTTACTGATTTGGGGCTTCTGATCACTGCCTCTGATGTTCTGGGTTCTGATTGCGTTGACTGTATTCAGTAATTGGAGTTATGTTTACTTACAGGAATGTTAAAGGTAATAGGGTGTTTCCTGGGATTCGTTGGATGTTTGAGGTTCCGATGGTATTATACTCTGTGTGTATGTGTGTGTGTTTTTGTGTGGCAATGATTTGGAGGCATTCGAGGTTCTACACGAATTCTGGGAGAGATCATGTTGAGCTGAAAAGATGTTTTGAGTTCTCTAGCTGTTGTGCTCATGGGGATGGAAGAGGTTGTGTTTTTTTTCTGTGGTGATTCACGTACAGTACGTGTTGTATTCCTTGGTGGTTCAGAGAATATATTCTGTTCTAAGGATTTATTGGGTTCTGATGCTGTTGCGGTTGTAGACGGGTTGAAAATTATTTTTGATTTCTTAGATGTTTAAGTTTCGAGAGTATAGAGTAGGTGTTATTATACATGGTTTTCATGTCCGTTCTGGTGCTTGTGGTCACTCTGGGAAGTTTTTGGTTTTAAATATATTGTGTTTGTTTAGATATTGAAGGATTGGAGTTGTGTTTGGATTCTCGAATGTTTTAAGTTTATTCGGTTGTTTCGGATGTAAGAGATGTTTAAAATACCGAGTGTTTAATACTGTGTATGTGTGTTCGTGTGTGTAAGGTTGTGTTACTTTGCTGTGATATTTTGTGCTCAAAGTGCACTCCGTAATTATTAGAGTTGAAGTGGCTGTTTGGTCCCTAGGATGTATTAGGTTTTGGGTGGTCAGTGTTGGTAGAGATTTCAGAAGTTGTGTTGGCTCCCTGAGTTGTTCAAAGGGTTCTACGTCTGTGCAGGGGTTTCGAGATTTTTCTCTTCTTCTGATATTTAAGAGATCACGCGGTGTTGTGTTTGTTAAATGGTTAGGGTCATGTTCAATTTGCAGGAAGTTTAAGCTTCTGCGAGGTTGCCTTGGCAGGAGGAAGAAGGTCTATTGAGGGATAAATGGAAATAAGAGCGAGACTACATGGCCCTTCTCATGGTTCTTGATCAAAAAACTGTGAACTTTGTTCTTAAAGCTGTGCGTATAAGAGTGGTCTCAAATAACAACCGATGACAAAGCCAAGCTTGAATCTAGTGTGTCGTAAAAATGTTTCGGTCGAGTGATTGGCGATGTTTTAGAAGAATAAAAATGAGTTTTTTCGTCGGATCATAACCATAGATAAAGAGTGGGTCCATTATTCCACACCTGAGACGAAGGGACAGTCGAACGAATGGACTGAAAGGGGAAAATCGGCTCCAAAGAAGGCGAAAACATTTTCCATCTTCTGTCAAGGTCATGGCGTCAGTTTTTTTGGGATGAACATCAGCTAATTTTCATCGATTATCTTAAAAAAGCAAAAACATTCCATCAAGAAAATGCACAAGTTCACACATGCACGATCGTCATGGCCAGTACCATTATCTGAAGTTAAAATTGCTTCCTCACGCACCCTGTTCGCTAATTTTAGCCTCGTTGGATAATTTCCTCTTTCCAAACCTGAAGAAATGGCTCGGTGAAAAATGGTTTTCCAACAAGGTGTCGAAGCTATCGAACATCGCTGGAAGAAGTACATCGAGCTGAAAGGAGACCACGTAGAAAAGTGAAGGCAATTTTCCCAAAACTTTTTGCGTTTTCTTTGTCAGGCCGGGTATTTCTAAGGTCATCAACGCTTACATTTTATCAGCTACATCTTGCAATGACCATAAAAGTCCGATGATGTCGATTCCCTCGAATTTGAGGTTTCGTCATCATTAAAGGAAATATCAATATTCCTGTTACTGACATTTTTCAACATTAGGAACGTCCATTAGTTCGTAAAGTTGCTAAATTTAAAAGCTTCCGAGTTTCCGTGAATACTTCTTGTAAGAATAATAACAACCAAATGTAAAAAGTTGATATAAGAGGAGAAGGGAATAGAAAATTGCTGAATTCGGATCGGAATTTCTCAAAATGAATAGGGAAAATCGAAGAAACTTATTCTCATGTCAAACAGCAATTCGATCAGGTAAATCTAGGGGTGAGATAAAATCTGATATCGATGCTCGTTCTCGAGTCGGGATAAATGAACTTGAGATCATGATCTGAAATTGGCGAGAATGAATCTTTCATTAAAAGCTCATGAGAATGGTCTAGCCTGGGGGAATGCAACCTTGGTGGGTGTTCAAAGTGCACGAGGGGTCTTTATGAATCTGTGTATGCATCTTTCATCTTTGGGTTAGCCTGTGGCCTAAATTGAGCAGATGAGAACCCATATAACCTTCCCTAAGGGCTTCTGTTGTAAATTCCATTCAAAGAGGTTTCAGCTTACATCAGAAAAAAATGATGATTATAAATTAAAAACAATGATAAATTGTAAAATCAGAAAGACGTATAATAAATATGTTTTAAAGTTAAATATATAGGAATTTTTGTAGAGGAACTTCGGTTATGGAGAAATAAGAATATATATACTATAAAGATGGGAAAAAAATAGATTAAAAAAGGATCAAAGTCTGCCTCGTTTCAATAAGAGAATTTTCTCTTCTCTTGTCACTCGAAGCATCAACTATCTCTATTTAATCTCAGGTTGAGAGAAATTCAGTGATGAGGAACCGTCTTCATCGAGAATGACATTCAAATCTGAGGTAGACTGCTAAATTAAATGCAGCCAGTCGTGATCCTTGTAAACAGACCATTTCCATGCCAAGAGATCCATCAGAGAACGCGACTAATGGGCTTGATGATCTATCGCTCGACGTCGGAGATTACAGTACGGTTCTTGTACCAACGAGAGATTCTGCCTTAATATGAAGGTAAAGTATATTTTCCCTAGTATTCGGAAAGTGAATTTATTTCTTTAGGGGAGTATTAAAATCATTTATTTTTAGGTTCCCTATTTTCTCTTCCCGGAGGACTATAAGGGAGTCCTCAAAATTATTGTGCTGTACTAGCTAATTCAAACACGATTGCTTAGTTTCCTGATCTTCTTTATTCATAATGTGTACCTGAAGGTGTACATTACTTCCGTTTCTTTACATACAACAATTTTCCTTCTTTTCTCTAAGTCTAACTTGTTTTCTAATATATACATATATACACATAAAATTCCTATTTCTACGCATAACGCAACGAGGTGGGGTGTCCAAAGTACGACGAGAGAACTATGAGTGATCGAGTGCTTGAGCATTTTTTTTCGATTATCGATTTGAGCGTACGAGCGAGAACGAGAGAGCACAGCCTAACCTTATTTTACTTAAATCTACTTATTATTGCTGTACAATTTTATCTACCTTATTTTTGTGTGACTTTCGTTTCCTCTTTCTTTCATTCTCTCCAAACTCAACCTTTTCCTTTACACAATTACTCATTTATTCTATCTCATTCGCTCTTCTAGCTTCCTCCAACTCCCTCATTGACTCCTCTCCCTGTCCTTCCTCCCCCAGAATCATAACCACGTTCTCTTGTCAGCTTCCTTTATCTTCCATTCCTCTCATACATCCTTCCCATGCATGTTCCCATGTTTCTTCTTCCCATTCACATATTTTGCACTCTATTTTCTCATCTTCTCTCCAATACCTTCCTGCCCTGACCTCGTTCCCCAACCTTAATCTTGCTATTTTTGTCCATCTCTTCTCTCCCTACCCCTTCTCCAAATACTTTGGTAGTCCTTCCTTTTTTGCAACCTTATACCATTTATTGTATTTTGACTCCTTAATCCTTCCCCATCTGTCTATTAATTGACTTTCCTTTTCCCTTTCTTCTAATCCTTACAAGCTTACTCCTATTTCCTCTCCTATATTTCTGTCCGTAAGAAACTTCCTTCTTTCCTCTTCCCATTTCGATAATTCAATCTCCCTCCCCCTTCTTCCTTCCATCTCCTTCAGACATTCTTTAGCCAATACTCCAATCCACTCCTAACGTTCATCTTACACATCGTTCTTGAATTCTCCTATCTCTTCCCTTTCCTTCCATCCCCATATTTCTACCCCGTATGCTAACACCAGCCATACCAGGATGTCAAACAACCACATTCTTCTTTTCCAATCTTTCTTGAATCTTCTTTTTCCAATACCCCATACCATACCATAATTTACTACGTATATGTTGTCCATTCTCCCCATTTCTTTCCTGAACCTCGTCTGATTTGGTGGCACCATCTCTTTTTCCTCAACTTACTTCTTCAATCTCTCTGATAATACCGTTATATATACCTTATACAACGTTGGCATCAGCGTCACTCCCCTATAATCATTAACCTCCTCTCCTTTGCCTTTTTCCAATATCGGTCCCACTACCCCTTCTTTCCATATCTCTGGCCAACCCTCTCCTCTCCATACCCTGTTGCTCATTATCCAAGCCCATTCCTTTAGCTCATTCCCACCATATTTCCATACTTTGTTAGGAATATCATCCAAACCTGGAGCTTTCCCTTCTTTTATTATTCCCCAAACATTGATTAAATCATCTCTTGTTATGTCCTCTTTCTCGTTTTTATCCCTCCCCTCTCTTCCGCCCTTTCTAACTTTATTCTCTACCCCTTCCAGCAGATCCATGAAATACTTTTTCCATTACACCATATCAATATCCTGGGTAACCCTTTTCCTCCTTTTTCTTTCTTCATTTACTAGTTTCCTTCTACTACTATTCCTTCCTACTCTTCTTCGTTTCTAGCCTTCTCCGCCTCTTCTTCAAACCTCCTATTTTCCCCCTCTGTTTTCTTGTCACAGATCTCAGTATATTCCTTCTTTTTTCTTCTTTATTCCTCTCCACTACTTTTTCCCTTCCTTCATCTTCTTAGTTCCTTCCTCACTTCCTTCTTTTTTCTCTGTATTCTCCATCCCATTCATTTTCGTTTCTTCTCCCACTTACATATTTCTTTCTTACTCCGTCTAACACTCTTTTTCATTTCTCCTATCATTATTTCCATCTCTTCATTTACATTTCCTTCTCCCATTTTTACATCCTTTAGCTTCTCTTCAAATTGCTCTTTCCCTTCTATTGACCAATACTCTATTCCCTTTTCTTTTTACCTTTACTCCATTTTTTACCATATCCTTAGCCCTCTTATCACCATCCATCGTCAGTATTAATGGGAAGTGATCGGAATCTATATATTCTCCTACTTCTAGTTTCTTGACCTTCTCCGTTACCTCGTCGTCTACTACCACATAGTCAATGACCGTTCCCTTTTCATCTCCCAGACGTGTATATTCACCTTCCTCATCCCCCTCTATATTTCCGTTTATGATAAACCATCCCATTTCTTCTAAGCACTTTAGCAATTTATTTCCTTCCCCATTAAGTATCCTGTCTTTAGATTTTCTTCTTCGCTCTTCTCCCCATTCTCTTCTCCGTTTATCTCCTGTTCTTGCATCAAAATCTCCTCCTATTGCTTGCTTAGTTTCCTGTTCGTTATCCATTTCGATACGAGAATGATATTCACTTGCAATAATTCCTTAAATTTTCTTTCCGTACTATCATATAATATGAACAACTTTCAAATCTAAAGTAGTTTTACATTCGAGATATAAGGTGAGTCTTGAACCATGTTTCCGGAATGTGATAAACTATTATTGAAAGACTATTAAAAGTCATCAAAGTTCCTTCAATAGATCATTCAGACATGATCAGAGATACAGTTTGTTCTCAGATTTAGTTAAGATAATGGAGTTACACATACACAAATACACGAACATAGAAATCAGGTTTTGAGCATAAATATATGGAGGTTTGTCGTAAAAGTGTATTTGAAAGTTAAGGTCCTTCCAAACCTTCATCTATGATAAAATAATGCAATGAAACTTTCAATTTTCCAACAACTTCAAATAAGAAGTCTTTAATCCAAATGAATTGAAATTTCAAGCTTTAGAGATTAGACAATTTGCTAATTGCCAATCCTTTCATAGGTACTGGTTATTAAACTGATTTAATGATTGAAAAATGGATCAATTATATGAATTCAAAGCATTCGAAATACGGATTTTATCTACACAAGATTTTTGGTACTAAAAAGGACTCTCTGATATCAGATAAAAGCAATCTATTTCGGAAACATTTCCCAATATATTTAGGAAGATGAGCGATTATTTGAAGTTATTTTCAGTTTTCTGTTGGAGTTTTGGAGCTTCCAGATGTAAAAAGTACATAATATTATCATAAGTAGGTAGTGAGCAAACTATTGAAAATCTGAAAATTTAGTAACATACTCACAGGTTCTTTTTCAACCAATTTGTCAAGAGTTCCCATCCTTCTTTTCGTTGTTTATTTTGGTGTCACAAAATTCGCAATACGAATACAATTAAAGTTTTTTTTCATTTTTGTTCTCATTGAGAAGATATTATTTGCGATTTATATGCATGTTTTTGTAACAAAAAGAAAAATTATCGCTTCAAGAACAGAAAAAAGAGTTGAACCACATGATAGTGCGGCTATACTCCAAAATCATAGGCCAGAAACTGGAGAAGAAGAAGAGAAGTAAAATGAGTGGAAGTGACAAGAAGATTAAAAAACGTCGGGATATACATATATAAATAACTATTTCAGTAACGGATCTAAATATAATTGGATCAGATACTGTAAAAACTGTTAGTGCGTAACTGAATTTTCTGATTTCCCATAGTTCTTTCACTTTATACCGGCTATACTATTTTATGTACTTTTTATATCCAGGGACTCCGAAACCTTCAAATTGAATTCAACATAACCTCGCAAAACTTCTCAACCTTTAAATGGAACTAAAACTTATTTTGAAGAGTAATGGATAGATAGATAAACGTTTATTCTTCAGCCTATTGGCCTTGAAGAATTGACTTACTTGCACCACCATGTTTTACAAAGATTTTTACATTAAATACAATACTTAACTCTAACATCCGTCCACACTTTATACAATATCTTTCATCCATACCTTATTACCATGACCACTCACTCGCTCGCTCTTTTTGCCTTGCCTTCCTCGCTTCGCCGTGCACGCATTTTCCTACATTTCGCGAGCCTCCGTTCGCATTGCCAAACTCTGCTTCCGCGGTTCCTACCAATTCCTTATCTACTATGCCTTATCTGCTATTCTTCATCCGCTTTTTACATTATTTACATCTTTCTTACATCTACTCCTTCTCCTTCTTACACAACTAGCTCCATTCCTACTCCTCCTTCCTTCTCTTCCCCTCCATCTAGCCTAACACCCCCTTCGCACATGCAATCGCTCTTTTCTTCCCTTTCTCATGCAGTATCATCTTCATTCTGATTCCACTCCTATCCAACTCCTCGCATTCTTCCAACCAGTGTTTCACCTGTGCATACCCTTTTCCACACAACTCGCACATTCCTCTCCTGTCTTCTCTCTCTCTCTATGCCGTTCCTCCCAACCTTCTCGTACACCTTTCTTTACTTCTCATGACTTCTTCTCACTTCTTCCTCATGCAGATAATTTTTTCGAAAATACCTTTATCTCTCATTCTTTATATTTCCCTCTCCTCTCCTGTTCTGTTTCTCCATATTTCCCTCTCCTCTCCTGTTCTCCTTCTCCCACCAACACTCCCTAATCAGCCTACCTCCCCCCTCTTCCATGAGTTTCCCCTCATACTTACACGCCTGGCTACCTGTCAAAATCACCAAACTCGTTCTCCCTGTCTCCCTTCTTACAATGCAACTAGGTGTACTTCTATCCAACCCCAGTGTCCATCTGATATCCCCAGTGTCCGTGCATTAACACGCTCATAAGCAGGGGGTCAAACAGCTTCATTCTGCTTTCAAATTCATCTGCAAACAACCTCTTCCCCAAGCCTCACACCTGCCTCATCACAACATTTACCCTCCTTACCCTCTCCTTTATATGCCCATTCACTCCTCCATTCCTCCGAAATAGGAACCTCAGGTACACGAACTCTTTTACCTCCTGCAGCACCAACCCTTTCCATTTATGTACAATCCCCTCTCTTATCTCTTCCACCTCCTCTCCGGAACACCATAACCATGGACTTTTCTGCATTTACCTCAACCACCTGCTATCCAGGAACCTTTTCAACCTCTTCATTATCGCTTTCAATGCTTCCTTACTTTTAGCCAGCAACACCATGCCATTTGCATACGCAAGTGACCAAATTCTATCCCCTGCGACGCTCACTCCCCCAACTACTACTTCCTCTAGCTTCCTCTCCATGTCAGCGGTTGAGATCGCGGAAAGAGTTGGGCTGAGCGGACATCCTTGCCTCAACCCCCCATCCATCCAGGAATCCTCGGGAATCCTGTCCCCTCCTATCACCCCATCTTTCGTCTCTTCATACACCTGTTTTACCCTTTCTAACAGACCTTTTTCGTCTCCGATCTCCTCCATCGCCTCCCATAACCTCCCCCCATCCACCGTTGGAAAAGCATCTTTTAGATCTACGAAAAACGCGTACACTTTTGACCCTTTCTTTACTATTTCTTATCTACCAAGGCTGCAAAATATAAATATTGTCTATAGTGCTCCTACCTGCTCTGAACCCTGCCTGAGTCTCCAGCAATATGCCTTTTCCCTCGACATCATTCCGTAGCCTCTCTGCTAATACTATCGCGTTCACTTTTTACGCCGTGTTCATCAATGTGATTCCTCTATAATATCCCTGCCTATCCATATCACTCTTCTTATACAGTGGCACTATTAGCCCCCGCCGACACTCTCCTCGGAATCCATCACCACTCCATACCTTCTTAACTACCTCTTTTATCCTGCCTCTAACAGCTGGTGTGCCAGAAATCGCGCTTCGTTCTGCACCCCGTCTAAGCCGATCTTCTCACTCATCCCCCCCCTGCGCTTTTTGAACCTATTTATTATCTACCACATGTCCCCCTCGGTCTTAACACTCCTCAAATCCTCTTCTTTATCCTTCATTCTCCCTTGCTTTTCTGCCTTTCCACCCTTCTCTTCATCTTTTTATATTTCCTATCCGACCACGGTTCCACCATTCCCTTCTTTTTCTTCCTATATCTTTTCTCTTGCAAAGAACCTGTCACCTTCTCTTTAGGATCTCTCCATATCTCTTCCACCGACTCCTCTTCAAGAGTCACTCCACCTAGCTGCTCCATGTACTTTCCTATAGCCTCCCTCATCCATATTTCCCTCTCATCTATTGGAAACTCTTTTTCTCCCTGCCTTTCACATAACTCCCCTCTTACCCACGATATAAGAGGCTAATGATCTTATTCTATCCTCTCTTCTATAAAACCAATTTGGAAAAAATCCGCTATCTATGATTTCTAAACTCTCCTGGTGTCAAAAATTTCAAATTCAAAATGGCGGATCCAATACGGTGGGCAAGTATGCTAAATACATTTTTTATGCTTTTTAAAATTGGTGTGAGGGGGTTTTCGAGATCGCTGATTGCGAATACAGTGTCAAAAATTTCATATACGGAATGGCGGACTAGTATGCTAAATATATCTTTGATTCTTTCCAAAATTAGTGTACGGGGGTTTTCGAGGTCGCTGATAACGAATCCGTTATCAAAAATTTCAAAAATAAAATAGCGGATCCAATATGGCAGACTATACTAGTGAGAAAATGGACGAATGATTCAATTCAATGTCTTATCTTCTAATTCAAATTATATCAACAATAGGTATGCTAAGAGAAATGAAAACATACAATAGTTTTATTATTAACTTCTGTGGATATCAAAGATAACTATCGTATTTAAAATAAGGCGCGCCATTTTGGAATTCCGAATCCACGTGGTTCGGCGTTAATGAACTCATGGACAATAAAATGTCACATCCAGATTACGAGCTAACTCAAGCAAACTGCTCACGATAATGCAGCTCCGCTCATTCTATTGAAACCAGGGCCAAATTGACGGAGGGGCTAGCAGGGGCTGTAGCTCCAGGCCCCAACATTAAGAGGGCCCCGCGAGTTCTTCGAATAAAAATAATTTAATTTTGCACATACATGATGCATTAATCAAAATTTATGTACGAAAGTAATTACACATAGGCAAGTGCGTTCAGAGTTTAGACCATAGTAGGTATATCATAACATATACTTACTGTTATCCGCATTGACGAGATTGAACATTGAAGTTGATTTAATTCCATCGATTCATTTTGATGATATAATGAGTGACTTTGTCAAAGCAAAATGGAGGAAATAGTAATGCATATTATTTTTCATAACAACTCTATTGAAAACGAGATTTTCAGTGCTCGTAGAGCGTGTTGAAAC
>WSXT02235420.1:0-48305 GCA_011762715.2 Neuroterus valhalla | reverse complement strand
GATAATCAAACTATTTTGCTCAATGATGTTCTCTTTTGCTGATAATTCCTTTTTTGTTGGTGGTTTATCATTTTAGTTGAAATTCGAGCTATTTTTTGGAAATAATTTTCTTCTGTTCGAAGGATAATTTCCTTCAATAAATGTAAAGGTAAATCTTCTTTCTTTAGTTGAAAATCGAGATTTTCTATTGAATTTTTTTTTCTTTTCTAGTTGCAAATTCATGGTCTTTGGTAGAAAGATCCTATTCATCGTTGAAAATTTAACCTTTTATGGTTAAAAATCCATCGTTTTATGTTACGAACGATTGATATCCGTCGGACAACAGGTTGAATCTTATATATTAGTTCAATCAACAAGCTAAAAAGATAAATTTTTCAGCCGTCCGTTAAATGTTTGATCTCAAAGGACGGATTTTCTCATGAAAAAGACGAAGGGTTTGCAAAATGGTTTGATTCAAAATTTTTCAACGAGATAATCAAATTTTCAATGGAGCATTTGAAATAGCTTGTGAATAATATACTACATCATATGAAAAAGAGGGTAGGGGGTCACCAGAATTTCACGATCGTTATAAAGTGGTGGAAACAGCATCTTGGGCTCAAAAAGTCATCATCACCTATAAACAATCTACATTTCATTTCTTCACTAAAAAATACTAGCCTTTCTCGTTTTTACTTATCGTCGTATAATATTTAACATTTGAAAAATCTCCTGTGATAATATTAAATTAGGATATTAATAGTGTCCTCCTTCCGATGATATGGCAAATATATCAGATTCATAATCTATTTTGCTCGAACGTAGGATTTCCAACCACATAATGTTTTGATGAAATATTTGTGCAGGAGCAAACACATCAGCGAAATCCATCCAGGGTTTACCTATCAGGAGCAAATAGCTATAAATCAGCTTATTCTTCATAGAATTTGAGTGTTTATATTCCATTAGATTATCTATAACTTCGCTACAAATTCTACTTATTGTACTGATCAGTCAACTTAATCCTGTGATCAATACGTCTGCACATTCATGCGGACGGCATAAAGTTAACCAATTCGATGGCTAATTAGCGAATGAATGATCAGCAATGAATTACTCCGACGATCCGTAATTAATTAGTAACCCGCCCACTATAGCTAATCGAGCATGAGCCTCCATTCCATTCAGCTATGGCTGTTGGAAAGTAGGTCTGTAAACTAAAATAACGGATAACCGTGCTATAAGTAATAATTGAATCGGTGAATGTTAAAAGGGCAGTTGTCCAAGAAAGCTGACTTTTGAAAAGACGAAAAAAACTGTCCTGTTCCGAAAATATTGGCAAATTGTTTAATTGGACTTTAGACATTTGTTGAACCAGTGGTCAGAGAGACCACGGACAACGGTTCTTACAACATGAAACGATGCGGATGCTCATATAAAACCCGAAAAATCAAAAAAAGTTATATCGACAAATTATGGACAACTGCCCTTTTAACATTCACCGATTCAATTTGATATTTTTGTTACAATTATTTATTCAACTCTCTTAATCTGATATACATTTATCAAATTACTCATTATATATGCACTGGACTTGTCTTGGCCGACTGGATAGTATATGACTTTTGGGAACTCGAATTATTGATAATACCAGAGAGAAATAGAGAGTAAAAATGCAATAGGAATGGCAACTAGCAGTAAGGTGGCGACCCTGGCGGCCACTTGCTTAGACTAGGTCCACATTTTTTAAATATGAATCAGATATTGATTTTTGGATCCACGACTCGTTTAGTGGTGAAGAACACTGCATATCGCAAACCACGTTGGTATGTAAATGGGGACTTTTAAGAGTGTACAAATGTGCGGCGCGTGAAAGTATGTGTGTACACTTCACGCACACCATCTGACTTCGGCCTGGCGCCGACAATAGCCCAACAAAAGGTTACACACGAAGCGTCGATCCCGCAATCGTAGCCATTTGATTAGAATATTTTGACAGCTTCAATCTTCGAGCGAAATGATAATTTTTAGAGAATGCGATTGAAGAATCCTTGGGTATGATAAAGTCATCAAATTTTGTAGCAGCAGGGAATTTCGCACATCCAGACATTTTTGAAAAAGAATAAAGATGTTGTTTTGCAAACCAGGGTAATCGATCAATTAGTTTTAAAAAAGTTTCACACCTTTGATGTTTTTCCTACACTGGAAAAAAAATTTGGGATCGACTAAATGCATTTACTTGAATTCTATGTCTTGGGATCAATGAAATATTTAAATTAATATTTCCTCCAATCAAGAAAATTATTTCTTTAATAAAAAGGTCAAGACTTCTCGAAAACTGATTTGTCCTCCAAAGAAATATTTTCTTGATCCAATTAGTTCGATCCTTTGTACTGACGAGGATGCACTTGAATCAAATAATTCTTCTTGAATCAAGTATTCAGGTTTATTAACGTGAGTGAAATAATTAATTGATTCCAAAGAACAGCAATCAAGTCAGGAATATATTTTTCTGAAACCGAGAGTTAATGCTTTTATACCAATCGAGCAATTCGTAGGATGAATAGAATATTGTCTTCGCATCAATATTAATTTCTTAAAATAAAGGAAATGATTCCTTTGATTAGTAGAAATGAATTCTTCATATAAAATGATAATTAGTTCAACCAAATAATAATTTCATCGAAACAAATACTTGTCAATGGGATTTGGATGAATATTCCTTTGACATTTATGGTCGAGCGTTGTATATAGCTTTAAAAATTCAGAGCTTGCATGTTGCAGTAGCACCGTGGTTATCGCTGTGGTCTTGACACTCAACGGACCCGAGTTCGATTCCTGCTTGAGATATATATATTTTTCATCGGAATTTTTTCATGAGATGCATAGTTCTTGCTTGAATCATGAGAATGCTACCAAAAATGAAAAATTTTATTTTTCAGCAAAACTATGCGAGACATGAAAAAAATGTAATGAGAATATGTTCCTTGAGGCCAGTAGAGCCTCAGGTAAAATTTATTTTTTGAAATTTTTCATCAAAAATGAAAAGAAAATTGAAGAATCATCGTGGAAGCAGAGGTTCTCAACAGTTTCGCAATATTTGCAACTCTATGTATGCATTAAACTGTATATTTGTAGATTTTTTCACGTCGAACAACCTTTGTTCCCAATTTTTTCCATGTCTCGCATGGTGTTACTGAAAAATAAAATTTTTCATTTTTGGTAACATTTTCATGACTTAAACAAGAACCATTCATCTCATGAAAAAAGTGGTCTCTTACAAATTTTCACGTTTTTTTAAAATAAATATTTTTATTTCTTAACAATTTTTTGTACCTTGCATAGTTTGAGCGGAAATGTGCATTTTTCATTTCTCAAAAAGCTATTTTGAAGGATGGAACCAAAACCATTGGTAAAAAATGGCTGGTTAACGAACTCGCCTTTTTTTATGCGGCCTTGAAAAATTGTGCCAAAGCACAATCGAATATGATCATTCTTTCGAGAGTTATCGAGTACACAGATTACAGACTACAGACAGACAGACATCTTCGTAAAAACATTGTTTCAGACTCAGGAGTTGTCAGAACGTGGAGATTTTATTTAATCTGCGAAAGTCACTTTTCACATAAAATCAATACCTTCTCATTTAGAATGAAAATGAAAAAATGTCAAATTCAAGCAAATGTTTTGAATGCTCGAAACACTATTTCTCTATGTCAAGTTTTCGAAATTTTAGGGTAAAAAAATATACTGCTGATTCAAATCAATATATCCTGAGCCCAAAAAATACGAGTATTTAATAAAGTACATTTTACTTAAAGAGAGGTACATATTATCCTAATTGAACAACTGAATTTGTTCAGGCTAAATTTAAATTCATCTTGCTATCAAATAATACTTGCTTTTCATATTCATTTCAAAAGATTGTTATAATCTGGAAACTTGATGAACCTAAAACAGACAAATCCGATGAAAAATATATACCTCAAGCAGGAAACGAACTCGGGTCCGTTGAGTGTCAAGACCACAGCAATAACCATGATCCTACTGCAACATGCAAGCGCTGAAGTTTTAAAGCTGTTCCTAACGCTCGACCATAAATGTCAAAGGAATATTCATCCGAATCCCAACGACAAGTATTTGATTCAATGAAACGATTATTTGGTTGAACTAATTATCATTTTATATGACGAATTCAATTCTACTAATCGGAGGAATCATTTCCTTTATTCCGAGAAATCTTTATTGATGTGAAGACAATGTTCTATTTATCCAAAGAAATGCTCGATTGGTATAAAAGCATTAACTCTTTGTTTCAGAAGAATATATTCTTGACTTAATTGCTGTTTTTTCGGATTGAATAATTATTTCATTCACGTTAATAAACCTTAATACTTGATTCAAGAAGAATTATTTAACTCAAATGCATCCTGGTCAGTACGAAGAATCGAACTAATTGGATAAAGAAAATGTTTCTTTGAAGGACAAATCAGATTTCAAGAAGTCTAGACCTTTTCAATTGAAGAAATCATTTTCTTGATCGGAGGAAATATTAAATTAAATATTTTCTTGATCCCAAGAGAGAGAATCCAAGTAAATGCATTTACTCGATCCAAAAATTTTTTTTCCAGTGTAGTAGAAACATCAAAGGTGTAAAACTTTCTCAAAACTAATTGATTGATCAACCTGGTTGGCAAAACAACGTACCTCACAGTTGAAAACACACAACTATGCTCATTTCCCCCGAAGATTGAAGCTGTCAAAATATTCGAATCAAATGGCTTCGATTGCGGGATCGACGCTTCGTGTGTAACCCCTTGTTCGGCTATTGTCGGCACCAGGCCGAATCCAGATGGTGTGCGTGAAGTGTACATATACATACTTCCACGCGCCGTACATTTGTGGTTCCAAAAATCAATATCTGATTCAGATTTCAAAAATGTGGACCTAGTCTGATCGAGTAGCCGACAGGGTCGCCACCTTACTGCTAGTTGCCATTTCTAATGGATTGTTACTCTCTATTTCTCTCTGAAAATACGAATGTACAAAACAATTAGAGATAGTATACAGGATTGTGCTTTTGAAGAGAATGAACATCCAAATAAAACGCACCAGGTATAAAAAATGTTATGTATTATAAACAAACTTATTTGAAAAATGTTTGGAAAGATGAAATTGTTTTCTAAGTGGAAACTTGATGATAATGAAGAAGCTTGAATGATTTATGGAGGTGTCCCATAATTGGAAGACGATATTCGCAGATTAAACATTAGGGTGGTCCAAAAATGCATCAGAAATTTTTTTTAAGGAATTTTTATGCGAAATGTCCGGGAATTTGTTTGAATCCACAAAAATAATAAACGCATTTTTCTAGTTTTGAAAAAAATAATATCCAGAGGTAGCGCAAGCCCTATGAAGTTTGACACCATCTCTCTTCTCAATTAGTCATGGAATGTGAATAAGATATCACTTTTCAGATATCATCCCCTTTAGTCTGTTTTATCGGGTCCGGAAGAACCCCTTTAAGTTGAAGAATGGGTTTTTCGAGTTCTTACCGCTGATTATGATTTTTTGTGGTTTTTTAACGCAGATTGTTTCAAATACATTAACTACTACTTTGTACTGATAACAGCTGATAATAAGATGTTGATTCAAATTGTTCAAACAATTCAATATTGTTCCGAGCAACTTTCTTTTACAAAAGGATTAGAAAGTCAAGGTTTTTTCTGAAGTGAGGTAACAATCAATTAAAGTTACCAAAATCATGGTTTGAACAATTTGTAATTGATTGTAACAATATTCTCTTGGATTCTCTTGGATTCTTATAACCTTGTGATTCCATGCTTACCTAAAGTGCACTTTGAATTTGCAGTGATTAGTGTAAATTGTGAATAATCTGCTGTGCCTTTTTGTCGTCAAAAATAAGTAAGTAATTGATAGTTAAAAGTTATTACATATCAAAAGTTATCAATATTGAGAAAAAATTAATAAACAATTATTAGAGGATTATCACAAATTATTTATTTCTTAATAAAACAACATATTATACAATTTCAATCAATTACAATCAGTTTTTTGCGACAAAAGTGCAAAGAAATTCCTGAAGTAATCAAAAGTGGTGACATAAAGATTTAATTATAAACAATTATTTGTTTCATAGCGGCGAGAAACGTATCATGCATCTACAATGAATTTTACACACTTACTTGGGACACAAACTCCGAAATTTGGCCGCACTTCTACTTTATGGTATACTCAGGTGCCTTTATGCACCTCTGTGCAATAGATTTTTGTTGACTTTATTTGATTTTCTAGCATTATTAACGTAAACTTAACCTGGAACGATTTATTTGATGCAAAAACTATACGTTTTTTCTTACCCTGGAAATAGGCGAAAACAGTCAAGTTTGAGGGATTATTTCTCGGGAAAAATTTGCTCATTATTTACAATGCAATGGGAATTATCCGTCCATGGAAACGGAAAATTTTTGAATTTAAAAAAAACCGGATTACCCCTCGTATTCGAGGTAATATTTTTAATATGTGAAATAGGAGCACTTAATGAAGCGTTCGCATAAAAAAAATCTGCCCGCTGCGCGGGCGTCTTCCGGATCTCGCACTTCGCGCTCCGCGCTTGGTCTTTGTACTTTCCTACAATAGTGTATTGAGCTTTTGGAATTAAAAGGAGAATGTCGGCTGCTGTCTTTGATGATTGTGAATTCTATTTTGTTGAAGCTTTTCCAGCTTTAACGAATGAATGATGTGCGTCTGTCTCAGGCTGCAAACTCGATCAAAATCTATCTGAAATGCGAACAAATTCTACATTACCTTTAACTCTTATGCATCAAATGTATATTATAATAATTTATATACCGCTCACCTTGTTTTGTTTAAAAAAATTTTAGTAAGGCTATTCCTAATAATCATATAATTACAATAAAAACCAGAATTCCATCAAGAAAGAACAGTTTTTCTTTTCAAACTGTTCTTTGTATCTCGCTAAGTTTTGATTGAAACTTGTTTGACAAGCTCTGTATACAACTGTAGAGAGGTATAGAGGCCAAGCGCGTAGCGCGAAGTAAATTCATAGCCGAGCGCGAAGCGCGAGATCCGAAAGACGCGCGCCCCAGGCGCGCTTAAACTTGCGAGCGAAGCGAGCCGTGCGCGATGAGAATGTGCCCGCGCAGCAGGCAGATTTTTTCTTTTTTTTTGTGCGATCAAAATTGGAATTTTTTATTTTTTGAGAAAAATTGAAAAGTTGTATTCACGATCTCGTAGGACTCCCAAGAAGAAACATTTTCTTCGTTTGACTTTCTTTTCAATCTTGCGTTATTTAGCTAAAAATTATCATTTTCTTTCACATTTTTGAATTTTGAAAATACCATAACACTGAAAATCTTGTTTTTATCGAAAAAAATTTTTGAGGATAAATCGCTTCTCTTTTTACGTGCTATAATAAATTGTACTCACAATTCTTAAGTCTTGGAAAAAAGCCCACAAAGTTTTTGAAAATCCTCCCGCTTTTTGAGTTTTCATCCAAAATAATTGGCTAACGAACTCATCCTTTGTTTTGGACCAATCAACAAGTATATTAAAGGCCGATTCGATCTGTCCATTTTTTTGTGAATTATCGTGTTGACGGCCGGACGGACGGACGGCCGGTATACGGACATACAGACCAACAGACAGACACCATCGCAAAAACTTGATTTTCGGTTTCAGGTGGTCTCGAACGCAGGGTTCCGTTGAATATTCAAGATAAGGGATTTCAGACGATTCTAATACTTTATCAATAATAAATGATGAGAATGTAAAAATTTGAAGGAAGGAATTATTCGGGAGCAAAACTACCAGATGCCTGGACTACCTATCTTCACGATTTTTCTAAATGTCGATAAAAGCTCAGAATTAGTAACGTGTTCCATAAACAGACATCAGAGTGAATATGCTACTGTACTGTATTCTTTAAACAGACAATTGTAAATGTTCATTTGTATTCTCCAATTTGTTTTTGCTTACTCACTCCGAATCAAATGACTTCCAATTTTTAGGAACGTGTTCCGAAATGCAGGTGTGCTATCATTTGAAGAAAAGCTAGAAAACAGACGCGGAAATTGTTTCCGTTCCAGAGATCAAATTGTGCTGAATCGGGTGCCAAGCTTCGTGTGATAGCATCCAATTTGGAATTACAAGGAAATAGGGCGATATGCAGCATTGCAAAATCTAGCGTATTTTTTCGCTCCTGACTTTAATTCTACTTTATTGCAAAAAGCACAAATTTCATGTTATTCCTTATAAGAATATTACGTCAGATGGTTATTATTTTCTCCTAAACATCCAAGCAAGATGCGATTCCATTTTGCTGAGGATATTTAAACTAAGGAAAAATTTCGAGGAGGGAATCATGATGAAAATTTATCTTCATTGGTTGAACATTTGACTTTCTTATGAAAAAATCATGCATTTTTTGGAAAGTTTCTCGTTTGATAAAAAGTTTATTTCTCTGGTGAAATAATCATCTCTGTAGTCCAAAGAATCACCCTTCTAATTTTTAAGTTAATCAGCTCCGTTACTTATTCATTTGAATTGTTGATTATTCAACTATTCCGTTCAAGTCATCTTCTCTTGGTCGAAAATCCATCTGATATTGTTGGAGAATCCGTTTCCTTTTTTTTTCGCTTCTCTTCCACCTCAACCTTTTCCTTTGAACAATCATCCTTTCATTGTATCTCATTCGCTCCTCTAGCTTCCTCTAATTCGCTCATCCCCCCGCCCTGTCCGTCCTTCCCGAGAATCCTTAACACGTACTCTTGCCACCTTCTTCTATCTTCCATTCTGATCATACATCCTTCCCATACATGTTCCCATGTTTCTTCTTCCCATTTACATGTTCTGCACTTTCTTTTCTCTTTTTCCTCCCAATACATAGCTTCCCTGACCTCATTCCCCAATCTGAATCTTGCTTTGATTGTATTTTGATTCCATTATCCTCACCCATCTTTCTACTAATTGCCTTTCCTCATCTTTTTCTTCTAATTCTTCAAAGTTTACTTCCATTCACTCTCCTACATGTCTATCTGTAAGGAACTTCCTTCTTTCTACTTCCCATTTCGTTGAATCAATTACCCTCCCTCTTCTTTCTTCTACCTCCTCCAGACAATCTTATTTAACTCCCCTACCTTTCCCCCTCTTAGCTTTCATTTAGATTTCCATGTTCTCGTCTCTGCTGTGATACTTACTTTTTCTCTTTGCGTTTCTCCTCTCACCATGTATCCAGGTGTCCTTCAATCCACTCCTATAGTCCATCTCACATATCGTTCCTGTAACCTTTCCATCTCTTGCCTTCCTACCCTCCCCATATTCCTGCTCCATATTCCGGAACTGGCCATACCAGGGTACCAAACAACCACATTCTCCGATTCCAATCTTTCTTGAATCTTCTTTTTCCTATTCCCCGTACCTGCTTGATACCTTTGACGCCTATTTTATTCTTTCTCTTGTATGTGCCCTATGATCTCAATTTGCTTGCAACCAGAAACTGTCGCCTACTTGATCGACTACTTGTACCCTGCTTCTTGTCTCACGAAATATTTCTGAAATTCTTTTTATTAGACCTTCCCTTATACCTTTTTTTACCATAATCTTTTCTATCTCTTCCCTGTCCAGAGAATCGAACGCTGCTCTTAGGTCTACGAACATAGCTATCATTCCTTTCTTCTCTTTTTTAATCCTCCTATTTATCAAATAATTTATAACGTATATGCTGTCCATCACCCCTACCCCTTTCCTGAACCCCGTCTGATTTGGTGGGACTATCTCTTTTTCCTCAAATTCTTTCTTTATTTTCTCCGATAATACAGTTATGTACAACTTGTACAAGGTTGGAATAAGCTTCACTCTCCTTTAATCCTTGACCTCCTCTTTTTTGCCTTTTTAATATCAGTACCACTACCCCTACTTACATATCTCTGGTCAACCCTCTCCTCTCTATAACCCATTGCACATTATCCATGCCCTCCAGTTCATTCAGTTCATTTGGAATTTCATCCAGACCTGGAGATTTTTTCTCTTTCATTATTCCTAAAAAATTGATTATTTCATCTCTTTTTATGTCCTTTTCCTCATCTCTTTCCCTTACTTCTCTTCCGTCCTTCCTCTCTTTATGTTCTACCGCTTCTCCGCCCTATCTTCTAACCTTCTATTTTCCTCCTCTTTTTTCTATCACACATCTCAGCATATTTCTTCTTTTTTCTCTAAATTTCCTCTATCATTCTCTCAACTACTTTTCTCTTTCCTCCATCTCCCTAATTCCTTTCTCGCTTTCTTCTTTTTCTCTTCACATTTTTTATCCCATGCATTTCCGTTCTATCCCCTACAATTTTTTTTATACTTGTTTCTTCAAACGCTCTTCTCATTTGTCCTCTCATTATTTCCATCTCTTCATCTACATTTCCTTCTCCCAGTCTTACACCCTTCAGCTTCTCTTTCGATCGCTCTTTCCCTTTAATTTTACAATCCCTTTTCCCTGTTCTTTTTACCTTTACTTCCTTTTTTCCGTATCTTTGATACTCTTATCATCCTATAACATCAGTATTAATGGCATGTGATCAGAATCTATATAATCTCTACCTCTAGTTTCTCGACCTCCTCTGCAACCTTAACGTACCCCAATATTTTCACCTCCCATATTCACCTGGCTCATCTCCCTCTATATCTCCGTTCATGATAAACCAACCCATTTCCTCCAAGCACTTCACCAATTTCTTCGCTTCCTTATTCAGTACCTTGTCTTTAGATTTCTGTCTTCGCTCTTGTCCCCATTCTCTTCCTCCGTTATCTCCTGTTCTTGCATTAAAATCTCCTCATATCACAAGCTTAATCCTTTCTTTATTTCCTTTTATCAGCTCTTTTATCTCCTTAGATTCATCCTGCATATCCCCGTTCACATACACTCTCACTATCTTTCGTCTCTCCTTTCCTCTTTATTTCTCCTACCATAATCCTTTGATTCCCTCCTTCATGACCCTACTTTCCTTTTCTGGTAGATATTCCTTCCTTATTCCCATCAAAATCACTCCCATGGATCTGCCTTTCTTATTTATCTTTTTTATCCCATCCGGCTACATTCTAGTAACATATTTTCCATTCATACCTTCCTTCTCTAATTTCGCTATTTTCCCTAACCTATGCTGCATATTCCTTCGTTTCCGTGTCCAATTATCTTCTATACTCTGTTCGCTTTCACACAATTGCATTTTCTTCAACATAACCTCCCTCTTATCTCTCAGTGCCTTCGCATTTATCATATCTAGCACTTTTTGTACACCTTCCTTCAAGTTTCTTCCCTACAATGTTATACCTTTCATCAGTATATTGAACCTTGAACTTCTTGATGGCATTCTGTATTTTTTCGAACCTGCTTTCTGACCACTCCACTCTTTTCTTTGGCTCCTCCTGCTTGTCTCGTTTCAGCTCCAGGATCTGCATCCTCTTCTCTAAGTTTTCCGTAATTTTTTCCCATTTTTTCATTTCGTTCCTGAGTTCCGCCATATCCTGTTCTATCTTTGAAATTTTCTTCAAAATGGAACTACCTTGTTTGAATGTTCATTTTTGCTCAGAACTTCCTTTCAATTAGTTGACAGTCTTACTGCCCGGACAAAAATTCTTTTTTTACATAAAAAGTTTTCCATTCAGAGAAAAATTGACGTTCTTGTTGGGAATATTAACTTCTAAGTATCCAATGAATTCATCTCTTTCATGTTCAATTTTTTCGTTCAATATCTTACTGCTCTGTCGAGGTCATATTCTTTACTTGAAAATTCGTCTGTGTGGATTCATAATAAATCTTGAATGAAAGAAGATTCATGTTCCTTAGTCGAAAGTAAACTTTTTAGATGACAATTTTTTTTGCTTTGGAAATTCGAGTCTCATCTGGAAAGTATTTTCTTCGCATAGAAAATTCAAATTAGAAATTTTTTTTAATTTATATCGTTTGTTCCGAAATTCGACTTACGTATTGAGAATGCATCTTTGTAGGTACGGAATTCTCCTCACGACCCCAGGATTTCATAATTTTTTCTAAAAACACGAATGACAACTCGCTTTGTGAAAAATCGATTTGCTTGGTTTGGAGATCCATTGGTTCCGTTTAAAATCCTACTTTTAAGTTTAAAATTGTACATATTTGTCCAAAATACAACTTCTTTGTTAGAACGTTTATCTTCTAATGGGAATTCATGTAAATTAGCTAACAATTTTAATTGGATGAAAAATTATTCGTTTGTTACAGGAAGCCTTACTTCTTGTTTTAAAATGCAACTATGTTCCAAAAATTCTTTCTATTGAAGATGCAACTTTTCCTACTGTGAAATAATATTCTTTGTGTCGAAATTCGACTCTTCCTTGAAAATGCATCATTTTAGGTGTACAATTTTTTTTTGTGTCGATAATCCAAAATTTTTTTTGAAGAATAGAAATAGAAGAACTTGACCTTTTTTGAAGTAAAAGTTTTTTTTTCTGAGATAAATAGTCTTGTATTATATTTTCAATATAGAATCCGTATTATTTCGTTGAAAATAGTAATGTTTGTTACATTCTCCACTATTTTGTTCGAAAAATAACTGCTTTGTTCGGACTATTTTCTTATCCCTTTGCATATTCCAAGATTCTCACTGGACCTAACTTTTTTGGGGTGTACTTCCAAAAAGGTGTTCTGCCCGATTTCCTCCGCACTCCGTACACTTATATAATTTGATGTGCTGATGATGAATCTGATAGTGAAAATAGGAAAAAATTTGATTTTTATGGGATAATCATGGAAAAACCATAAAAATTAGAGTTTTTCGAGTACATCTCAGCTTATACGCAAGATTAGGAGCGAAATTCAAATAAAAGTTGTAGATCTCATTGGAATACATATTTTTTGTTTCATACGTTTTTTTTCTACGAGTAATAGTTTCCGAAAAAATTAGTTCAGTTTAGTTCAGTAAGGAGTATATTAGTGATTATCTAGAATTAGGAGAGCACATTGCTACAGAAATGATGTTGGTCAAACCCCTACCCCTTTCCCAAGTCTCGTGAGGGTGGGAAGGCATCCCTGTGACTGGCTACAGAAGTAACGTCAAGCCCCTACCCTTTCCCCGAGTTCCGTGGTAGGCGGGAAGGCAACCCTCTGACTGGTCACAGAAATAATGTTAGCCAAACCCCTATCCCTTTCCCAGGTCCCGCAGGAGGCGGGGAGGCAACCCTCTGACTGATCACAGAAATAATGTTAGTCAAACCCCTACTCCTTTCTCAGGTCTCGCAGGAGGCGGGATGGCAACCCTCCGACTGATCACAGAAATAATGTTAGCCAAACCCCTTACCCCTTTCCCAGGTCCCGCAGGAGCTGGGAAGGCGATCCTCTGACTGATCACAGAAATAATGTTGGTTAAACTCCTACCCCTTTTCCAGTTCCCGTTGGGGGCGGGAAAGCACCCTTGTGACTGGCTACAGAAATAATGTTATTTAAACCCCTACCCCTTTCCCAAGTCTCGTAAGGATGGGAAAGCATTCCTGTGACTGGCTACAGAAGTAATGTTGGTCAAGCCCCTTCCCTTTTTCTGGGTTCGGTGGTAGGCGTGGAGGCAACCTTTTAACTGGTCACAGAAATAATGTTGGCCAAACCCCTACCCCTTTCCCGGATTCCGCGGGAGGCAGGAAGGCGACCCTCTGACAGATCACAGGAATAATATTAGCCAAACCTCTACCCCTTTTCCAGGTCCCGCAGGAGGCGGGAAGGCAACCCTCTGACTGATCAAAGAAATAATGTTGGTCAAACGCCATCCCTTTTTCCAGTTCCCGCGGGAGGTGGGAAGGCAAACCCCCGGATGATCACAGAAATAATGTTAGCCAAATCCCTACTCCTTTGCCAGGTCTCGGGAGAGGTGGGAAGGCAATCCTCTGACTGATCAAAGAAATAATGTTGGTTAAACCCCTACCCCTTTTCCAGTTCCCGTGGGGGTTAGGAAGCACCCCTGTGACTAGCTACAGAAATAATGTTGGTCAAACCCCTACCCCTTTCACAGGTCACGTGTGGGGGCGGGAGGGCAACCCTCTGACTGGTCACAGAAATAATGTTGGTCAAAAGCCTTCCCCTTTTCCAGTTCCTGTGGGTCCCGTGGGATGGCTCGAGTTCAGCTAAACGAGCGTGGAAGCGTCCAGGTGAATTTCCTAAGAAACTGTCACCCGTAGAAGAATAATGTATATAACAAAAAATATGTATCTTGATTGGATTTTAAGTATCAGAATCGAAATCAGCGCATCAAAATGGATAATTACACGCACTTTGACGGAAATCGGGCATATCTCCTTTTCGGAAGTTTATCCCTAATTTTCTCGGAAACCATCGCCCGTAGAAGAAAAACTCATATAACAAGAAATATATATTTTAATAAGATCTACGACTTTTATCTAAAACATTTTCATTAATTTCGCACTTTAGCTGAGATAAACTCAAAAAACCATAATTTTAATGGTTTTTTCATAACTTAACCATGAAAATCAAATTTGCGCCAATTTCCACTATTAGATATGTAATCAGCGCATCAAAATACATAAGTATACGAAATGCGAAGGAAATCAGGCATAAAACCTTTTCGGAAGTTTATCCGTTTTTCTCGTTCTAGAGTAAACTATACGATAAAAATGTTTTAATTCAGATTGCAAATTCAATTATTCAATGACAGTAAGTAAATCCTACATTTTGTTTGACAACTTGTTCGTATACCTAACAATGTAATAATTATGTTAGAAATTTAACTAGTTCATCAAAAAATAAAGTATAATTTGTGTCGAATTAGTTTTTCAGACTTAGAAATCTTACGTTTCGTTTGAGACATCAAATTTTTTTGGTCAAATTTGGATTATGTTTGTAAGTAGATTTGAACATAACTGGAGAAATGTATATATCCGACTCGAAAATTCAACAATTCATTAAAAAAATCAAAATTTGAATAAAAATAGCCCAAAATTGTTAAAGTGCTCCGTGAATGGATCCTGGTGTTATTGATTTCCCTTTTTCTTCCATTCATAAAGAACCAATGAAATTCGAGATCGAAATCGCGTGTCAGTCAAGTCGAGGAAGGAAATTCATTGAGGTGGCCAATGCTGGGAAAAAGTGACCAAAATTCAATCTCAGGTTGAGCTCATACTCCGACTAATGGACTTTTCTATAGCACAAAGCAAACAATCTTGATTCTGGAAACAAAAAAAAAAAATTTCTTTCAAGTCAACGGCGACAAAGTTTCGTTTCTCTTACCATCTTTGCCGTGAACGAGAAAATTCAATTACGACGTTAGCGTCTCTAGAATGGTCGTTCTGGTTTCTATTTCGTTTTGAAGACATTCTCCTCCCTTAATTCTGCTTATCCTTTCCATGGCCTACACTTCCTCCAACTGCTTGTGAATTTCTGGAACAAATTTTATCTTCAAAGAATAATCAAGGGTCTGTTCAAAAACCATGGTACACTGCTCTGAGAACTCTCTCATTTCTCTCCTAATACGTCATTTAAGGACTTGAATAACTTCTGTTTCTTTACATCTTCCTCACAAGTGTGCGACTTGTATTTCTTCCTTTTCCTCTCTTTCACTCATTTCCCCCATTTTCTCTCTCCGACACGTCTTTTTTCTTCTTCTCTTATTCCATTGTTCCCGTACCTCTTTTATCTATTCTCAATCCAGTCTCTTCTTACTCTGTTATTTTCTATACGTTATATTGCCATCCTCTTTTCTCTTGCTTCCTTCTCATGTAAGCATTTTGTCAGGTACATAATGTCTCCTCCACCAATTTGCATACTTCAAATTTTCTCTCATCGTTACTTTCCCAATGCATACACCACTTCTTATACTCAATTCCCTAGTCTATTCCAGCTATTTTTGTCCACCCATTTTGCCTGAATTCTCTTTCCAGATATTCATTCAATCCTTCCATTTTTACCACCTTATATCATTTGCAGTGATTCGATTTCTCTATTCCTCCTTTTTGTCCCTTACTTGTGTTTCCCTATCTCCTCATCTTTTTATTTCACCACTTTGTTACACTCATTCGCATACTCTTCTCCTTTTCCTCCTCTCAGTTTTTCTTTGCATTTTTACGCCTTTCGCACTGCCCTTGTTCTCAGTTTAACCTTTTGAGCCTTCTCTAGTGCAACGTACCCTTTCGTTCTCTATTTGACTCTTGAAGCTCATCCTAAATTAATATACCCCTCTTGCAACATGCATTTCTCTTTCTCCTGCTTCTACACAAAATCTCTGTTTTACAGCTCAATGCTGGTCATGGAATTAAATCAAAAAACTTCTTCCGCCCCATCTAAACTTCTGCAAACTCTCTTCTTCCTAATCCCTATAGTTGTTATATTACTTCTGCTAGTCCTCTCATCATTTCCTTAATATTTACTACATGTTTTTTCAATGTTTTGCCTGATGAATTGAAGATATCTGAATTATTCCACTTCCTATTACTTTTCATCTTTCAATCTCCCTGACTATTTTTTCTCTTCCTCTTTACCCTCTATCTTTACTCCTTAACCTATGTTCTATCTAAGTTCACTGTAGGTTTCCTTTCGTCACGGTATTCTACTGCTTCCATAATTTGACCTAGCCGCAGCTCCACATCCATTTGCCTCCATTTGCTCCAACTAGAGAATAATGATCTCTAACAGAGGAATAGCTCAGCTTACCGAAAACTATCTCCTATTTTCCTTTCCATCGAGAACTCATGTTTTAGGCTAGTTAGCACGGCTAAATTAAAGGCAAAATTTTACATTATATGCAACGTTTTTGAAACTTTGCATTTACATAAAGCGTACTTCCTCAATAAAAAATGTTGATTTGCAACCCTGTCAGGGTCTTTAAAGACGAAATTTAAATTTGCAACCAATTTAAAGGTCCGGCACATGTTGATAAAGCTTGTGATTTTCATTCACAGCACTTAAAAATGTTTATAAGAAGTGAGAAATCCAATTTTTATTCCACAAACGCAAAGTATGCAGAAATTGAATAATCCGAAATTACTTGCGATGGATTTTTTCCTCTTCCTTCTGTTAAAGAGGAGGACTAAGAGATAACAGCAATCAATGAGTTACAACAGTTTAACTTTGTTTATTTTCGTGTTGACGATTTGTTTGCCAGAATCAAATTTTAAAAAATTCTTCCATTTGTACCTTTAAAAAGACACAAAGATGAGTGGAAACGTCAGTGTATTTTATATTTGTATTTGTATTTATTAAAAAAAAAGTTCCTAGGGCCAGGCAGCCCTCTAAGGAGCAAGATGCTTATTACATAAGTGTGCAGGCACTGATCGATGCGGTACATAAAGAATCTTGAAACTAAGTCCTTAGACTGAAAAAATTGTATAGACGGAGAAAATCGTATGTATACTTAAAAGAAAATAGTTGAGAAGAAAAGTAGAATAATTAACAATAGGAAAGTCAAGAATGCACGTCAAATGTTCGGGGTCAAAAGTTTACCAGTGTGTTATTTCAAGAGTAGGGTTCGAAGTATTGAACAAGTGCTGAAAAAAGAGATTTTTGAAGTTATATAAGGAAGGTGTATTTCTCATGTCAGGTGGTAATTTATTCCATAGACGAGCACCTCTTACTATAAATCATCTTTGAAGCTTACTAGATCTATGCAAAAGAATGTTGAGTATTATTTTTTTTTCGCGAGGCTTAGGATGTGTTGGTATTACTTCGTCTACAAACTAGAAGAGGTTGGGTACATATTCAGGTGCTTTATTCCTAGGAAGAGATTATAGCAGATTACCTATAAAAAATTTTATTCTCTTGGCAACATTAAGTAGACCAGCGTTTTGTCTGAATGGTGATATATGTTCAAATTTAGGCGAATCGTATATAAAATGGACACAAGCATTCAACGCATGCTCGAGCTTTGAATTTGATTCGTCGCTCAGTGGTCTGGGGGTCCCAAAAAGTTGGTCATAAATCGAATATAAACTCCAAAGAAGAGACATTTTTTCTCTCTGACTTTATTTTCAGTGTTGCGTTATTTGGCTTAAAATTCTCATTTTCTTCTATATTTTTGAATCTTGAAAATATCAAAACTCTGACAATTTTGTTTTTCTCAAAAAAAAATGATGGGGATAAATTGTTACACTTTTTACGTTCTACGAGAAATTGTTCTTACAATTTTTGAGTCTTAGAAGAAAAAGTTTTAAAAAATGTTTAAAATTCTCCCCTTCTTTCATTTTCCATCCAAAAAAGCTGTTAAACGAACTGGACCTGTCTCCTTAGTCCTTCAAATTTGTGCCAAAGGGCAATCCAATCCGATTAGTCTTTCGAAAGTTATGGAGTATAAAGACGACAACGATGACGATGACAACGACGACGATGACAACGACTACGACGACAACGACGACAACGACAACTGACAGACAAAAACTAACGTGGAATTACTTTTTCGGAATCAGCAGGTCTCAAAACGTGGAAACTCCATAAATTCCGTGTGACAAATGCCTACCTGGACCAATGACGAGCGCGCGCGAGCACTCACGAAAAAATCCAATTGTAACGAATGGTGCATACATGTGCAGCAAAATTTTAAAAATTCTCAATCAATCGGCCTTTAGTTAGGTAATCCAATGTGAATCTCAAATGAACCGCGTTGAACTACAACTTCATGAATGGGGTTTTGCAACGATAGAGATTTTTTGTATGTTCTACTTAAAAATATCCTGATAGCCCACATAACGAATAAATCACATTAAAAACTCTTTATACATACCTCCAACAGCCGTCCTCATAATAAAACAAGAAATTCAGCTTTTTAAGGTAACGTAATACCACTTAAAACTGAGAGCGAACTTCGACGTTGCGGAGCACGCTCCACGTAAACATCTAAACAGCTGACTTTGCAGCGCTCCTCACAGTCAAGTAGGTAACTAAGCGCTCTTTCCTTTCGCCATTTAATGTATAAATATGTCAAAAATGAATAAGCTTACTCGGAAGCGCGGAAAAAAGTTCGATTTTCGATTTATGGACAGCTTTTCGGGTCGTCCAGACCACTGTGCGTCGGTCAAATCGTCATATACCAAACAACCGAAGTCAAAGTGGGGCAAAATCAGACTCCCAAAAAAAAGTATTTGAGTGGAGGTATTACTTTATTCCTGTATAATTGTTGTAATATTCTCTAAATTTTGCCGAGATGCTGTGTACCTATCCTTTCCATGACAAGGTACGATTATGGAGATAACCCAGATCTTTAGCTACTTCCGAGAAAGGGATAGTAAGACACTCGATACGTAGGGGCGGATAACACGCAAAAGTTTCGTGCGCTGGGGAGGAAGAAGGCCCAACAACATTTGCCTGACTTTGCCTGGGTTAAGTGTAAGCCCATTCTTCCAGGCCCAAAGAATAACACGATCAATGTCCTCCTGAACCAGTGCGAGTAACCTACCCAGTAAAGAGGTAGGTTCTTACAGGTACACTTAAAAATCTTCCGCATATTTTTGGTTGCTGCAGTTCTGAATTCCACTCCCAAGGTCAGAGGTATATAAATTCAAATGGATGGGGGCCAGAATGAAACTCTGAGGAACTCCACTCTTCACCTCCTACAAGTCAGAACGCCCACCACTACTATTAGTCACTCTGTGAGATTAATTAACAAAATGTGATTGGAATCATTTGATAACGGAATAAGACAATTTGGAGGACTTAGCTTTAGTAGGCGCAGCTCATGGTTAACCATTTCGGAAGCCTTCGAAAAATCAAACAGGACAACAATCGTGATTTTCCTCCTATCTATAGCTATTTTGATGCCAGTTGTCAATTTGAGGGAAGCATTGAGAGTGCTACGTTTTGCTCGAAAACCTGATTGCATCGGGTCGATGGCCTTTGTGTTTTCTAAGAATTTGGACAATTGAAGATTAGCCGGTAGTCTTTTGGGAAAGTGGGTTTCGGATTCCGGGGATAGGGCAAATGATAGTTTTCTTCCATATGTCTGAAAAATACCGACCTGTAAAGAAGAGGTATAGATATGGTAAGAATAGGGAAAATAATTGGTAGTGCAAGTTTACTCATTTAATTTGATATCCCATCATGTCCAAGAGCGTTCGATTTGATTTTTAGTGAATTTTCCAGGAGTAATTCAGGTGTAATATCCTCGAAGAAAAAATCAAAGTCATTGAATGTTAAATCATGTGGGGGAGAGAGAGATTTTATTAATAAATCTGGAACTAAGAATGTGGAAAAAGTCAAAAGGTCACTAGGTGGGAAATTATTGTTCACTGTTTCTAGCTTGGGAGGGATGATATGTAGACGTCTGAGCAGATGCCATATGTCCTCTTTTTTGTCTCTATTCGCAACCTCGTTATAATTATATTGATTTAACGAATCTCTTATTTTAGTTTTGACTTGGTTCCCGAGTTTACGAAATTGATCTAGGATTAGGCTATTCATGTTCTTTGAGCAAGTCGGCGCCTGTTATTACGTTCTCTCATTAGATTTTAAATTTCAGCTGTAATCCAAGGAGCAACTTCATTAAAATGTTTAGGAACGTGTGGAGGCAAACTTCTTGAACGGTGATACTAAAACGTCAGTCAGGGCATCAATTTGATTATTTATATCTGAATCAAGTAAAATTTTTTCCCAGCCATATGTCATTAGATGTTCGAAAAATTTACGTTCGTCAATATGAGAAAGATTCCGCACCATTCTTATGGTATGCTTTGAATTTGGTTATAAAAAAATTCAAAGGTAATGTTGATTAGGTCGTGGTTGGAGAGAAAAGGGACAGGATGTTGTGCGTGGGAAATAAACTTATTATTATCGTCCACAATCATCAAATCGATACGAGTACTAGAATGCTCAGTATGATGGGTAGAATCATGGGCTACAATAGAGAGTCCTGAAGAATGTATCAAGGATGTTAGATACTTAGTTTGGTTGGTGGAGAAATTTAAATTAGTATTGAAATCTTCAGTAACGATAATGTTATTAGGATTGGGAATATGTGTAAAAATTTCAGATTCAAGCTCTGTGCCATAAGATGCATTGGGTGGTTTATACACTTCTCCCACTAGAACGCTGTCAGGAGATGATTTGACGTCAACAAAAAGAAATTCAGTCGTAGGATAAGTATTTACAGGCAGAGATGGGCGTAATCAAATACTTTTCGTAATCAATTACATTTCGATTCCGGATAACATGTAATCGAAAAATAACTGAATACTTGAATACATGTATTCATGTCATTCGTAAAATAACAAGCTAAATGAATACATGTATTCATGTAATCTTTGAATAACGCGCTACATGAATACATGTATTCAAGTGTTCACCTATAGGTGAATGCATGTGATCTGCCTTTCGGGAATACATTGAAACATGTTTTCATGTAGCGCGCTATTTGACGGGATACTTGAATACATGCGATCAGCCTTCCGGAAACACTTGAATACATGTATGCATGTAGCGGGTTATTTTACGGATCACATGAATACAATATGTATTCATGTAGCGCGTTATTTTACGGACTACTTGATTACATGTATTTAAGTATTCACATACTTCTCGATTACATGTAATCTGTATTCAATAATCATGAATACGTGATCCCGCCGATCTCTGTTTACAGGACTCACTTTAACCACAGCTCCTCTAAGGCTATTGTGCAAGAACATACAAACTCTACCTCTCCTTCTATCGCCTCAACCCTCCGAAAGAGCGTGTAGTTCTCAATTGCAACAAGGCTTGAAGGTATATTTGGAGTTAACCAGGATTCACAAACAGCTATAGTTTGGTTGGAGCAAGTACTGAAAAAATTCCTAAATTCTAGAAAATGTGCCAAGAGAGACTGAGCGTTGACATGGCAAATGCTCAAGGTATCCATTGATGTATAACAATAAATAAGACAATCAATTCAAAACTTAAAAGACCCAAAAGCGATCTTGAATTCTAACCGAGGCAAAGAACCACATTCAATACATCCAAAAATAAATTATTACACTGTGAGTAGGAATGGCTGTTAGGTAAAAGGGTACAAAAAATGCTAAAAGAATAATGAAAAAGATAAAAAACCGTGGCGTAGATTTTCAAACAGATATGCTCAAATTTATTCGGTACTGAGTTCAAAAAGAGTATAAAATATCATCATATGTAAGAGGTAGTTTCTGAATAAATAGATATCAAGAGAGCTAAGCCTATTGGTATGGTGTTGTAAAAATTATGATTTGAAGGACACCGTTCATATCGTTCTTGAAACTCCGAAAATACATGTCTGTTTAACTATACTTCCTAATTTGCATAATTATAGAATAAACAAGAAGGAAAGAACTCCAAATAGAAGGAATGAATATCCGAGCGCCGTAGGCGCGCTCAAAGTTACGAGCAAGGGATCGAGTTGGACGTCTGATTCATATGTTCATAATATTAATTTTTTGTTGTTATTTATCACTCCATTTGGAAACTGAATTTTTCTGTTGAAATTTAAGTAGTTTAAAATCTATCTCTATGGTCCATATGTTTAAGATTTCGTAAGAAAATATTCGTTACTTATAAGATCCGGAATCTCTGAAAATACACCTTAACTTTCTCTTCTGTTGGAAAAAAGAAAAAAAAAGAAAAGATAAACGTGAAGGCGAAATGTTATTATTTGCTCAAATGTGTAACTCCTTTGGTAAGAATCCCACGCTTTTGTGAAAAAAGGTAGACATCAAATTATTTAGTTGGAAAGTGAAAAGCGAACTGTTTTTCCTCTAGGATTGATCTGATTTTCCGGGAATTCTGTGATTTCGTTCAAAATTTGTTAAACCTCGACAATTACGTACAAAATCATCTTTACTTGTTGAAAAATTGTAGGTTGCATGTCCACTTACCTGTAGAAAAACATGTTTGTCATTTTCTGTATTCGTCTTTTATCTTCCGCATGCAGAATCCTGGATATTTTTCGTTTGATCACATTCCTCTGATCATATAAAAGAGTTTTTTTGTATTACACAGCCTGAGGTTTGATGAAATTCAGAAGTGCAACTACATATAATGCACTGGTGCAAACTACGAGCTCTGATAGAGTCGTATGCGCGTTATAACATGAATTTTTATGATACGTTTTACGATCTCTCTCGCTCACTCGTCTTTAACGGAGAATTTTATCGCGGCTAACTTCGAATGAAATATTCTTATAAACATACAAAAAGATAATAAATATGTGAGTCGTGAAGACGCAAAGTAAGCCTGAATCTGTTTTTCAAGGAAAATTCAAATGTACATTGAACAAGAAATATTTCCTACAAAGGCGGAAGTTGTATTTACATTTGAAGGTTTACTAGAAGTGTTAAACTCATTTTTATAAGCCTAATTTGAAGAACTAGGAACTGTTCAGAGTGTTTTTCACATTAAGGTGTACCTTGAGAATGATACAAATATTTTAATGACGTACATATAGTTCAAAAGTGGCGCATAAACACTTTCATACAAAATTTTTACAGACTCATCTGCCCATGAAGATCCAAGAAACTAGTAAAAGTTTGAAGATTTATATTCCAGGATATGTATAGAATAAAGCGATTCTTTCACAACGGTTCCTATTTCTAATTTTTTTTTTTTTGAAATGTTCAAAATCGATACCGCTGTTGAAAATTTCGATGCAGTATTGTGGGTCAGAAGGCATGCATGAATAGCCATGATTCAAATTCTCATCAGACGATAATGAAAATTAGCACTCAATGGTTTTCAAAGTGATTAATTACAATAATATGAAATATGAATCGGAAATTCAGAATGGTAGTTTTATAATGGAGGCCGGAATCCAGGAATTCTCATCCGATTGGAATGGATACATGCCGTATTCAAGGTACTCGGTTCAACATTAGGCTCGTTGCTCTCCACAAAACGGGCAAAGTTAAACACCCCAACAAAACGGGTATATCATGGTAATCGTGATCCTCGCTTTTGTCATCCTCGTTATCCGACAGTTATAAAAATAAATCTTATTTGGAGTTATAAGTTTGTGAGGTCCAACAAGGACGGATAAATGAAGAGTCGGGTATCTGCTTTGTCCAATCTGCCTCTCTTGCTAGGTCTCGTAGAAGGTTGAGTGGATTCAATAAAATCCCTTTCCCGTCGACCGATTTCGGATCGAGTCTGATGAATGACGGGACGTAAAAAGACAGGGCCCAGCCGACGAGATGTTGATGGTGCGAAGTGGTATTCGCGACGAGTAGCCTCCTTCACTTGTCCTACATGCGCGCGGGGAGATAGGCAAATGTCACTGAGGATCGTTGACTTTCTTTCCTCCGATGTCAGTCTTAGGGGTGAGGCGTGGATGGATACGATGTCTTCGGTATAGAAGAGCTCGAGCCGTTATTCCTGGTGATTCCGATGAACCTCTCGACGAGGTGGGCTGAAGCTCTGAGGGAGCAGACTCTTCGGGAGACTTTTCTTTGATGAGATGCGAAGCGGTGACGATGTACCAATCAATGTCCGAATCGGCTCCCTCACGACCGGAAGTTGTTAATTCTTTTTACATATAGTGGCATGTAGCTTCAACACGGGATAGGGCTTGCGTGAACATTGAAGGGTGCACGTCACATTTACAGAGGGGAGGAAAATGCAATTAAAGTCAAAATCACAACGCGGGCACTAGCATGACACAGAATTGACAGGTCGATATTCGGACGTGGCACTTGCATATTCTCGGATGTGACGTTAAATCGGTAGTCGTTTCCGTAGATTAGGGCGATTTCTTTATTCCCTCTCTGAGGTCTCGGTTTCCTTAAAAAATTAGAAGAGGGTGACCTGAAACAGAAGCTTGCTCCCCGATAAGGCCACCCTTGAAGAGCCACGTTGAGGATGTTTTTTCTGCATGCTGAATAAAGAGAAACAAAGAGAAAAAACTAGCTCCCCGATAAGGCCACTATTGAATGTCCACGTCAAGAATCGCTTTGTATGCTAAATAAGAAGAAAAGAGAGGCGAAACTAGCCTCCCCCCTCCCCCTTCTGAGGCCACTTTTGAAGGACAACATCGAGAAAACGATTAGCCTTTGTCTTAAAGGACGGCTGCGATCCTTGAAATGGGGAAAACCCCAAAAAATACATGTAATAAATGTGATGAACTTCACTTCTGGTGTGGTGTAATTCTGATACACGGCAGTACGACAGTCAGCGTCCACGACGTCGTTCTTACTGGTCGGCGAGTTAATTAGTCGTTACTGCGACATCCGCACGTATTTATAAGATTCGACTCTCATGTGGTTCTTGAAGTGGTAAGTTAAGACCGCGAGTTGGTTGCTGAGAAAAAGAGGGGATTCCGAAGCGCAGATTGAGCAGTTCGAATCGCGCAGATTGAGCAGTTCGAATCGCGCAGCCATCTGAACTACGGCGAGACCGCAGGTCGGTCGCTTGAAAAAGGAGGGATCTCGAAACGCGGATTGTGCAGTTCGTGAGGAGTTGGGTTTGAGAAACGAACCCAAAAATCTTAAAACCTTACTTAACTGTTGGACGCCAGGCGCGCATGCGGCAACCGGTCATTCAAAACTCAACGCTACACAGAACTGAAATCGGAATGCAGGCTCAGCCCTCGTTAGAGTAATGGTAGAGGGGATGGGTTACACGTTGAAGAAGATACACACTAGGTCTCAAAATATCTTTTTCCCGAATAATAAATGTGGTTGGAAAGGTTAAATGAAAGGGTCCCATCTATTGAAAGCTTGAGGGAGAAGCGGTCGCTAACTAAATGTTTACTTAGTGCTGACGCACATGGCGGACGCCATCATATGAATGTTCAATTTGCTTTGGGCCATAAAACAAACAAGAGAGGAACCGTCAAAGGAAAAGCAACCTAATTGTTTTTTAGATCAACCTAGGCTGGCTCAATCACTCAGCTGACACTCCAAGAGTAGACTATTTATGACCCGATATTATGTAGTGAGAATCCTATCATAAATCACGGCCTCGAGTGGTTCCACGTGTTTGAGAGTGCAAAATTCTAACTCAATTTCTTAAAACCTTACCCGAAGTCGAGCAATTCCCATGAACTCTAAATCACATGAATAACAACAAGCTGACCTCACCTCAGATTTTAAAATAACTTATTCTACTTTTGACACAAACTAGCAAGTTTCAATTTCGCAAGAGCAACACGCGGTACAATCCGTCTTGGCACGCAGCAGCTGAACCAAAGAGAACGTGGCAGGGAGAGTCTCCAGCGCGTCATCCCGACTTCTTCGGTCAAGCCTCCAGTGACTCGCGCTGGTTGGGTGCTTTCGTTGCGCTGCCGTTGGATTGGCGCGTTCCATCAGCCTACTCTACTGTCGCCACGTTGTTCCCGTGCAGGAACGGCTTCGCAAATGGATCCCGCAATTCTTAACCCATCGCGAGAGTCTCGAAGTAGTCAGGAATATTGCATCCAGTGCCTTGGCGTCGATGGTCCCAAAAAAGGTTGTGAGAGCGATTCCTTCCTCACAAGAATTGCTGGCGTGGTCAAGAATTTCGCTCCCAGGTGAATGAGGCATTCACAAAGCCTAGGGAATGTTGACCTGCAGTGTCTTCTTTGGCCTTGGAGGCATCAAATGTCCAATCTAAAGTTTTTATAATCGTTATTGCTAGCTCCTGAAGCTCCCTTACTTAGATCCAGGAAGGTAGCATGTTTCCTCTAGGCTCACTAGCTCCATGCATGAGTAGCTCATGCGAAGCTGGTGACATAGAATACCGAAGACAGAAATTCACATGTTTTACAGCCACAGAATCACGAAGTTTCCTAGTTTTAAGAGGGTAGTCTGAAAGGTTGATTCAGATTGCAATCAGAATTGTTCTGAACAGTTTTATTAATTCGCAGTTATTCCCGAAGCATCTAACTGAAACTTAACTTCTGGTTTCCGGAGGCTTTGCTAGCAGTATAATCAGATTTAGGGATTCCATGTATCCCCTGAGGGTTTACATTTCCTTCGTTCCACTCTACTCTTTCTTGAACGCACCATACTACTACCTCAGCGGTAGGTGAGATCCACAGCTTAAAATTGGTTCCAAACCGACAAAAACAGTTCCTCTTCTTATTTATATGAACCTGATTGAAGACGGAATATGAATTCAAGGTTTTTGGTTTAATTTGCTGCTTGACGACATGCCTTCGACAGGGACTGTGAATTACGTTTTTCATTTGCAATGATTTTTATTGATGACAACGTTAACACTGATCGAATATATCTTCGAATCTAAGAATCAGGCGACCAAAAAGACTAGAACTCAGCTATTCTGCAGGTCTCGAATATAAGTTTGCTCTTGTTCTCTTCTTTCCGTTGCATCTGATGATTTGCTTGGTTCGAGTAGTAGAAATTGCCCTTTGTATACGACTGACTAGTTCTTTTTCCTAACCGAAGATGTCGATATTTTCCCTAAGCTCCCAAAAAATATAATTGATCACAGAAACTATATATTTGAAGATTTATAACTGTTCCAGGATCTTATTTTCAGAGAGTAATCTTATTCTAAGTGATGAGGAACCCAAAGTGGTATAGGAAGTGAAATCAGGCGAGACTTCATCATTAAGGAAAATGTCAAATGCAAAGAGAATTTCAGGTAGTCAATGATCCTTTTCTTCAAGATCATGACACAAAGTTCGATGATCATGCCCTTGAGACTGCCATCATTACCGAATAACTTTGTCAAAACTTGATATAAGCAGATAAGGTAGTTTGTAATCAAAGGGCATCCCATGTTCAAAAGACTTCACTTTGATTCATCCTTCTATGATGAGTTTAAATTGGCTGAAACAAATGATTTTAAGCTTGAAGGCTTTCGATGTTGTTGAACAACGATACACTGAAAATGTTTAGAGCGGGAATTAGGGAGCTCGGACGGGACATGGGTAGACTGAAGAGCAAATCGAAGGTTTAAGGAAGGAAGTGACGTTCTAAGACGTGAGAAGAAAGATCGACAGAGAAAAAGGGTTTTTCTACTTTTGAAGATAAGGTGAGAATGCTCTTTCTGCCACGTTTTTTGTAACGTGAAGGACACATTTTCATTTTTTAAATGACACGCGTGATTAACTTTGAAGCTAACTCTTCGTTTAGTTCAACGTAGGCCTTCAAGTGACCCTTAGAAGATCCCTTCGTCGGACTGACTTATTCCGTTCACCATATTTACATCGGTGCCTCCCTTCTGCCTTCTCTATATACCTAACCTCTGATGTCACGCTAAGCTCGAATATCTCCATCTTAACGAGGGAATGAACCCACTTTCATTTTTACTTCTGCTGGTTGCCTTCCTGGTTGAGGAAAACAGTTACTTCATTACCAAACTCTATGAGAATATCGCTATCCTCGATAAGCCACACAGATTAAACCTCTGGTCAGGTTTATTGAGACCACCCTAGGTCGAGCTTGCCCCTTAACCTCCGTCTTGTTTATTGGCCTGCGAGTGAAGAAGATTTTGGTTTCATGATGGAGCTTAAAGCTACAGGTGCAGCTACCTGAACCCAACTCTTGACCTCCTTGAGCGCGCAGGTCCTCCACCGCTGTTCTCATGGGGACTAGCCGTAGCCTATCTCGCTGTATCCCCTTTTAATTTGTACATACATGTTTACATTTGTTATATGTGGTAAAAATTCAGCGCCTGTTTTATAGAAGAACTCATCTGAAAATATTCGTTTACTTATAAATCTGTTTGAATTCAATACTGGGTAAAATCTATATGGATAAAGTGTAGGATTTTCTGGATACGAGATTGATAAGTTATTGTTGTTTACATATTCATATATTGTTGTCACTATGGTCAAACTATTTTGAAGCTTGATTCCAATCGCTTTAATTGACTTAGTTGTGTAATGAGTCTTTGTGTAATTTATGTTTTGGTTTATTAAAATTGCAACTCCCCCGCCTGTTGTTAAACTGTTTCTCTTTTCTGATAGATGTGAAACCTGGAGTATCAAAATTGAGTTAATCTCTAAGTTTTGTTTCGTTAATGAGAAAAATATCTATTTGGTGTTTATCAAGAAAGTGCCTCATCTCCCTTTGCTTTTGAAGAATGCTATTGGCATTCCAGTGCCCTATAACTAGCTTGTTGTTATCTACTGACATTTCCAAATAGGTTTATGTATTCTGAAAACATGATTTCCCGGTCTACCGGATCTGGATTGTTAGTGAGGTCATATTGAAGACCCTTAACTAAGTTTGAAAGCTCCCCAATATTTAATTTTTGTGTAAGTACCTTACATACCGAAATAAATCCGCGGAATTGGTGCTCTTCTGATTCTGGCGGTGGCCGCGATGGAGGTAGTGCAGTGCGTTGCGTTCGTTGAAGTGTAGCGCTGTAGCTAATTGGATCTCTGCTTTTTTCCTGAATTTTCTTGATTTCTTTGGCCGCTGATACTCCTGTTGTCTAATCTCTCCTTGGTTACTCTGAAAAATTGGTCTCTTTCCTGTGTACTAGATGCGTATGTTGCTGTTTTCTAGTCTCCACCGGTGTTTGTGTCCGATTGGCTACTTTAAGCCTTAGTTGCCTAATCTTCTGCAGGCGTTCTTTATATTTTGGACATGTGTAGAGATTTGCCTGATGATCTCTCCCACGATTTGCACATGTCGGTTTTGTTTCGGTTGTTACAATCTGTGGATGCGTGTTCATTGCTGCACTTGACACACTTCGTTTTGTTGAAACAATTTCTTGTGCCGTGTCCAAATTGTTGACAATTATGGCACTGTGTGATTTCTCGTGGATTTTTGTAATTATCCCATCTGAACCTTGTGTAGTTTAAAACTTTGATGTTGCGAACCTCTTGTAGTTGCGAAGATGTTGTTGAGCAGTCGTAATACACTTTGTATGGTGGATATTCCTGTGGTCGATCTTGCTTGATTTTCATCATTACCACTGATTTTGGTTTGTGTCCCAATTCTTCGAGTTCTGCTATGATGTCATCTGTAACAATTCTCGGTAGACCTTTGAGAACTAGTTTCTTATCCTTTTCTGATTTGATATCGTACGTGTGGAACGGAATACTAGATTTTTGTGGGAAATCTTTAATTAGTTCATGATCCTTGGAGCCTTGCGAATAAATTGTGAGAGTTTTCTGTGAGATTTTCAAGAAGAGATTCCTCGTAACTGCTTTCACATCTTTATGAATTTTGAGTCTTTCTGTGTTGTTCGTGTTGGGTTCAGAGATTACAATCAGTGGAGGCTTAGCCGCTTTTAGCCTCTGCGTTTCCGAGTCTTCCGCTTCATGTTTAGATGTTGTTTGTTTCAGGTTGCTGCTGTTATTTTTTTTATTATGTAAACAGTCCATGCCTTCGTTGTTTCCCAAATTTTCAAACTGGTTTATTAGGGTAATCTTATTGTCGTTATTTGAAGTCGGTTGAGGAGAGTGTTTTCTCCCCATGTTGATCTTCTTTCCGAATTTCGGATCTTTGCTTCTCCCTACCTTCATTCGCGTGCTATGCAAATCCCTGGTTGCTTGTTGCCATTGGCCATTTATTTTTGATGGATTCACCATATGCACTATTACATTGCACTTCCACTTTTAACTATTTATATAACACGACCACTAGTTCACAAACCAAACACTTATCGTACTCTAATCATTAGGATTCATGTAATGTTGTCCAAACCTGTGTCGACCCACTGACTTATGCTTTTATTTTAGCAGTCCACATTCGTTTCCCTCTCTCTCGGGCGAATATATCGCATATGGAAAATACAGACGATGCCTTCATACTTCTTCCAGGTGGAGGAATGTATATGCGACACAAGAGAAGGTAGTATGGAAGAGGAATCGCAGATTATTATGAAAAACAGGGTAGAAAACATGATAAAAAAGAAATTAGGAGGAGTTCAAACGAGACAGAGGTAGTAGTTGTGGGAAATGGGATAACTGGAATAAGATTACAAATTGGAAAAAGTAGAAGGTAGATAGAAGGAACAATTCCATGAAATGATGCTACGAAGCACAAGGGGATTTAAGGGCAAGGTGAAGTAAGGCTGAAAGAGGAGAAAAAGAATGTAGAAGCTGTTATAAAACTGAAGATCTGGTGATACAAGTCAAGGTGATGCGAAATAAAAACACAACAAGGGATGAGAGGGGTCTACACTGCCCCCGATTTGACGCAAAAAAATGTTCAGCGAATGCCAGAGGACAGTGAAGTGTAAGAGATTGAAAAGGAAAAGAAGAGTTGGGAGAAGATAAGCATGAAATGTTCTACGTTAATAAGTCGGTTCGACATGAGCAATGTGAAGGGGTAGTAATCGTTCCCTACTGAAATAGAGCGGGCGTAACAAATTATTTTAATGGATGTTTGAAGGATCAAAGTAGAATGGTGTAGTACTAGCAGATACGTGGGTGCTGGAAAAGGACTGGAAAATAATTGAAGAAGAAGTTGATAACAGGGGAAAGTTCAGAAAGTACCAGTGGAAACAATCGAGATACGAGGGATGACGTGCAAGTTTATAACATCGTTTATTGAAAATGAAATAGTTTGGATTGAAGAAAGTGTAGAAGCCGGAAGGTGTATGCAAAAGTAAGAATTCGGAAAGAATAAGAAAGTGATGATCAAACCATTGTGAATTCAAAGTGTGGGGAACTAGAAAGAAAGCATGAAAGGAGATACAATGGGTGAAATAAGAAAATCGTGAATAAATTGTAGTACCATGAGTTTAGAAAGCAGTAAGGAGTGATATAAGCAAGGAGTAGAGGGAGTTGTGAAAAAGATTAGACTACCCTTATCAATATAAAAATATCTGATTTATACGTCTATCACTCCTTATATTTAGTTAAAAGATCGAATAAAAGAAATGAATAGATCATTCATAAAATCTCATTCCTCTAATCATTAGACAGGCTTGATAACAATGTCAAGGTAGCGTTGGTATGCTGAGGGTCGACCGTACCCGAATCGATTTTGGATGCCGCAGGTTACATTGCCCCAACGTTGATTCGACGATTTATTACGATGTCATTGTAATTAAGTACACCCGAAGTGCTTGGTCGCGTCGCCCGTTACGGACTTGACGAGAGTAAAGTAATTTGGCGCTGGCGCCAGGGGAGGATATTCGATTACGCGATATTCCCGAACTTTGTGCGCATCAAATTATTCCAAGTGAAATTGGTCAACGAGTCTCTCTTTGTAATATATTTTCAACAGTTTTTATTATCTTCTCTACTCGTGATGTTTGGATGGAATGCAATTTAACATTGACAAATAGTCACAATTATTCACGGACTCCTATTATTCTCGAGACCGAATGTATTCGATTGCTCTAAATCAATAGAGGGTTTATTTCTGCTTCTATTTGAGTACATGGTCATCGATTCAGTTGAAAATAAAAAATGTTTCACAATCAGGGAGGAACGATCCGAGCAAGCCTTATAAATTGTGCGTTGTAGGTGCGTTATTGTGCTTGAACTGTTTTACCATTTTCAAGCTATTTTTGATTGACAAGTTTTCAACAGAAGATTCTAGATATTGTCCGAATAAGATGATTTCAACGGAAAAGGTAGAATTCCAGAAGAATGATTCATCTTAAAACGAAATAGATAAATTTCCAGCATAAAAATAAGACTTGTACATTATCGGTTGAGACGAATCAATTATTATCATCATCATGATCTTTGTGAAGGCCGTCGAATAACTGCGTCACTGGTTTTAAGCTATGTAAGTAAAATCTAATATTCGAATCTGATGATCAGATGGATTTTCAGAAAAGAGTTGAGTGGCTTACCCGGTCATTCTTTTTCCAACCTTAAAAGGAACATTGCCAATAAATGGTTGACTTTTCAATTCAGGAGGAACGATTTTCGAGGATAAAAGAAATCGAACGAAAAAGATGCACTTAAGAAGAAAAGTGAAATTCCAGCAAACATTTAAACAGAATGGATATGTTTCTGAATAAAAACCTAAATTGAATCCATGAAATGTTGAAGTTAATTCTCAAATGAAAAAAGCTTTCTCCAACGAAGGAACCAATTTTACGAATCAAAACCATAGAATTAGAACAAAAAAGTTGACTTTCTGACAGAAACGATGGCTATTACAGAATTGTTTAATTTTCATGTCAAAAAAATAAGAAGTTCGTGCGAGAAAGTAGAACTTTTCGAAATACCAAGTTACATAAAGAAATACATGAGTTTTCATATTCAAAATATTTCTTCCAACTGAAAATGTTGCAGTTTTATTCTCTGTTCGATAAACTACTGAGCAAAATAATGAGAATAAATGTTCGACCTGTTAAGTTTTATGAAAGAAGACGATTTTTCATCGGAATATTTGAATTTCTGATGGGTAAGAAAATCTTGGACAAACGAAATCAATTTTTTCTTCAAAAAATGATTTTCGATCCTGAAGATGAATTTCTCTGTCCCATTAAAGGATTAAGGAAAACTAAAAATTTCATACGATCGATTTCGACAGGAAAGGAAATAATCCAGCTTGCAGATGAAAAAAATAATACAGGACCACAAAAAAAAGTGGTGTGTACTTTGTACGTGACCAGTGTATCTTTATGTAATTTGTGCCGCTGAATCCGAATCTGGCCTTATAATTTCCCCTTCACGTCAGGATTTTCCCTTAGCCTAGGGGAAATTTGTAAAATCCAGGGTTTCCGGGTTCTATAAACGTCTTTTCTTTCAAGTGGCGAGTCAATGGAAAAATACCGTATCTATGTGTATTTTAGGTTGATGAACCTGCGCAACAAAATTTGATGATACAGATACAGTTTTGTCAATAGGAGCCGTTAAACTGTATTTGATTTTTATTCATCTCGAGGTTTTGAGTCTCGGAGAAACTCTATAAGCAATAGTGCTTCCTTTTTCCCCTTACCTTTAGAGATTAAAAAAAAAATTTTTCATTGACTTGCCGGATGAAAGGGAAGAGAACCAGTAACCCAGAAACCCTCCATTTTACACAGTTCCCCTAGGCTTAGGGAATATCCTGACGTGGAGGAGAAATTCTGAGGCCAGATTCAGATTCAGCGGCCCAAAATACTTAAGGACACACTAGTCAGGTGCAAAGTACAACAACTTCCGTAAAATGAACAACCCATATTAGTTTTTCACGGTTTCCCCTAGGCTAGGGGGAAATTTGTGGCATCGCGAAGTAATTTTGAATAATGATATCAATTCATCAACCTAGAATACATAAAGATACGGTATTTTTTCATTGACTTCTCACTTGGAAGGAAAGACGTTTATAGAACCCAGAAACCCTGGATTTTACACATTTCCTCTAGGCTAGGGGAAAATCCTGATGAGGAGGGGAAATTCGGAGGCCAGATTTGGATTCAGCGGCTCAAAATACATGAGGATACACTGGTCACGTGCAAAGTACAGACCACTTTTTTTTTGTAGGCCTGTGTAATTATTACTCATGAAAAACGGATCATCCAAAAAATAGTCAGATTTCCTGGTAAAGAGATAGATTTCATGCAAAGAATATTAAAAATATACAAACTAGATGAATTTCTAATGAGGTTGTTGACTTTAGGAGCCAGGACGCCAAATCATCCACAAATTGTTCGATACTTAACTCAAGAATAGGACTTTTCATTTAAAAATAAAATTATTCACCCAAAGGTTGGATTTTCGGATAATCAGTTCCTATTCAACCAAATTTTCCACTTTGCCACTGAAATAAATGGAAAAATCGGAACATCAGAACGTGATGATTCCAAATTGAGTACCATGTGATTAAAAAATTTCGAATAACGTTCAAATCTATGACAAGTCTCTTTCGGCAAGTCTCTTCCGCGCCCTATCCCCCGAAAAGATTGGAAATTTCGTGGCAAATCTCCCAAACCGATTTGTCTCCCTGTGGCATCTCAGACCGTAACTCACATCATTCTCAATCCTAGTCGCAGGAGTGACTTCCCGCCCCTACGATGCTTTGGAAAGAGAAAGGTTTGTGATCCACGTTATTTCTACTAAGCGATTTACCATTCTGTGACAATGTAGGCTGCATTATTTTATGACCAGTCTTTTGTCCATTTGCTTCGGAAGAAGAGTTCATGTTTTTCTGTTGAAAAGAAATGCCGCTTTTATGGACTTCCAAGGGTGAGGAATACCGCAGGGATACGATTCGGTCCCACAAAACCACAAAAGTGCCAATCTTCTCATGAGAGTATGGCATAAATGAGAAATTTCCATTCTTTCGCGAGTAGATCAAAAATATAAAAGAAGAACATGTAAGCCCTTCTTCATTTGTTTTTTTAACCTAATAAGAAGGTTGAATCAAAACCCGTTTAAGAGAAAAAAAAGATTACATTTTCCGTAGCTCATGCCTCAGCCCCCACTGCTAACTGATCATCCGACAGTAGGGTGGTTATTGTTCAAAGATGTTTGTTGTCAATGAATATCCGGGAGAAGGGTTCTGAGCTGTTTCTATCTTCTGGAACTAGTTCGAAGACAAAATGAGATAGTTCTTTTTACAAGGTCTCTAAACAAGTTTTAGTCTTGCGTATCTCCTGATTCAGATTTGAAGACATATAGGGAGGTTCAATGAGGTTCAAGGAAGAGGAAAAGAAGCTACTTGTTGACTCTGATACTGATCTAGAAGAAGATGTAAAATTTCCTAACTTTTGCGATTCGAGGGACTTCTCTGAAGGACGAAACACTTATTAAATTCTTTCTCCTTCTTAGAATTAAAAATCTACCTGGGATCATAACCTATTGTGAAGGAAATCAATGATTACATTTTCTCTGAGGAACCAAAAAAGAATGGGATGGTTATTCTTCGAATATGCTCTTTCTAGGTAAGTCTCTGAAGGAAAGCCTAGTTGAAAATGATAAGAAATTTATTGATCCACCTTTGGATCAGTGTAAGGAGGACCGAGTTATTCTAATCATTTTCATAGTCCCGTGTTGGAGGAATAACGCACTGGCGTGAGGCAGCGAGGGAAGGAAGCTAATGAGATTTACGACTAGAGAAGAGAGCAAATGGTTTGGTAGCCATTTCAACTGCCGGCGTTTCGTCCCGAATTCGCCTGTGAGGAACTCGTCAGTGTGGCTGACCACAAGCGAATCCTGCCTCAGACGCCTTGGGTGGAACAGATGTGTGGTTACTTATCCGATTACTAGACGAGTCGACCGCTGCTCGACTCAGGTAATCGGAGCACGTCGTGCTCTAATAGACCCAATCTGAACGGTCAACCAAGAATAGCTAAATGATGCTTTTCAATTAATAAAATGGAAGCATACAACCTTTTTGATATTTAGGTCGATGATTCGTCTGTCTGCAGGGGCGTTCCGATAACAGTTCCTGTCTACTCGCAGGACGACGAGAAAGAAAAGAGCTGAGAAGGAACTAACTGTAGGAGAGAAGCGAGCATCAGTCCTGGATGGGAGAGCTCATTGGAAGAAAACTTTCTCCGCCCATCTTGGACAAATAGGTTCTAAAACAAGAAGAACTGTCGAAGGTACACATCCCAGAAATGAACCAGCACCGAGAATCTGTTGCGAATAAGTCATCAAGTTCACAAGACTTTTTTTCATGCAAGCTAGTAAATGTTATTTGAATCAAACGGAGAATTGAAACAATAATATTAGTTATCAAAAAGGTGTGAAACTCGATCGAATCAAATGGTTAGGCACTATGCGGAATACGCTCATGATGAAGGGACGGTTGGAAGCGCATAACGATTTTATGAACCGATGATCAGTAACAAAACCACAGGAAAAATACTTTCGCATCATCGCACCCGAGTTGTAGGCTCAAGCGTGAAAAATGTATGCTTCTCCCAGAAGTGCATCAACCGAAATCACAGAGAACATACGCTGAGCGCTCTAAGAAATGCTCATCAATGAATCACAAGGTGTTGTAACACTTTACTCTAATTAAGTTGTAAATTCAAACACCAATATGAAAGGAGAACAATGATTTGATCAGAAAATATCGGAATGAATTGTGGGCGTAGAGCATAAACGATGCGACCATTCAAAGTTTAACCGATAATATGCTAAATTACAAGCTGCAGGAGCGAGAAAGATTTGCGATGAAGAGGCACATTCAGGGATCCAACAAATGGTCCCAATACTCTTAAGGAGTTTTACCAATAGTCGAGAGGAAATAAGGAATATTTACTCCTAAATCATGGTAATTGATTTGTAAATCCAGCACAAATCGTAAAGAGATCGAAAGTCCAAAGAATGTCACACTGATATGATGTGAGTGAAAGAAACATTAGACGATTTGCGATTGAACAACGGTATGTTGATCCGCAAGCTGCAATCGCAAGGAACAGAGATGACTTCGCTAGGAAAGCACAACTAGGGACTTCATAGAAGAAAGGCGTTGGACCGATCTTGCAGAGTACTTACAAGTAAAAGAGAAGGGTGGGGGAGTCACTTTTAAGATCACTGTCCTCGAGTTGTAAATTCGAGCATCAAATGGAAACAGAATCAAAGACCAAAAGAAGGTATCACTGAGATAATGTAAGTAGAATAAGGGTCTTGGTCTGACGACATCTTTATTATTCAGAAAATTTGGAAAAAAATTGTAATTGTGTCAGTTTAATTCAATCGTACGATATTCGCACGGACGTGCAGGGGTCATTTAAATAGCATTAGAAAATTAAAAATGCCAAATAGAGGCGTAGGCGACAAAGAGAAAGAACACCAGCCCTGAGAGTGACAACGCCTCTGGCGACCTTATGTTGAAACAAGAGGAATAGGAATAATGTCATAGGAATAATATCAGCGTCTGTCGTAGAGGATGGACAGCGAATGCTGCGGAATAGCATCCTCAAGAAAGCATTGCAAATGCTACTGTTGGAAAATCTGGAGATGCTTTGTAGATGAGGATATGTGTGTGGCAATCAACGAAAGTGAAAGGCGTTTTCAAAAGTGTTGAATATTATGGGTCTTACTGATAAGGATCGGACTACAGTAGTAAGTGGATATAGGGATAAAACGAGGACAGAAAATAAGCTAGCCAAGGCTGCAAGGACCAATCAGAGCAAAAGAGATATAAGATGCAAAATGATTTCGAAGAAAATAAGAAAGTATTCGGGTAATGGGTTCAGAAATCAAGGAAAGGAAATACTATTACTGAAGCATTTGGAATTTGGAATAATAATGGGAAAATGGTATGGGATTTGGACAAAGTTGAAGACATCATAAGTGATGTCTGCAAGAACCTGTATGGAGGTAAGGCCTTTAGGGATAACAAGCGTGACAGACAACGATACGTTAGACGATTACGATGTAGGCAGGAAGCAGAATCAGGCTCGACTGAATGTTTTCGGTAGTTGAACATACAAAAGGTGGGAAAGGATACTTGTTTGCGGAGCTGTGTCAGATTTTGAATGTGTGTGTTGTGAACAGCAAAGTTCCGACTGATTGGAGAAAGACGATTGTCTTTGACATTAAATTGACTCAGTCTCCAAAAAGCGTCTGGGGGTAACTGCGACGAGACCACAGCAAGATAAACAAGAAACTCGGTGCCTCAGAATGCGTCCTCGGAACGAATGCGACACAGTATCATTCACAGCTCTCATGGTGAGTGATACTCATGAAGTCATAAAGCTTCCGATATTGTGGACCCGCAATAACCCTCGATGACAAAACGGAATTTCGGACTTCTTTTCTCCAAGTGAGATTATTAAACACGTAACCAAACTCAACGCAGCATTAGGAAACAACAATAAATTGCAAGATAGTCATTGAAGGTTTTCCCGTCAAGACGTTAGTCTGTCCTGCCTTAGAGTCTGTCTCAAAGCCTTTGCAATATTGCGGAGAATCACAGTCTGTGAGTAAGTTAGTCCTGCCTAGGAGTTTGTCTCGAAGCCTTCGAAATGTCGCGGAAAATCACGCAGTCAGTACATTAGGTTGTCATGCCTGAGAGCCCGTCTCGAAGACTTCGAAATGCTGCGGAGTATCCCGAGAGAGTCAGTATCCTGATCTAGCCTGGGAGCCCGTCCCAAAGCCTACGCAATGTTGTGGGCAACACATGGTCAAGATGCAAGTCCCTCACGCCTTGAAGCCTGTATCGATGCCTTTGCAATGACGCGGCTAATCGAAATTAAGTGTACTTGTCATGTCTTAGATGTCCAAGAGGGAGGGTCGTCATGACTCAGGTATGCACTACGACGTAAACCCACTATCTGGCTCGTAGGACCAACATTTTGAACAAATAACGCACTGGCGTAGGCAGCGAGGGAGGGATGCTACTTAGATTTACGACTAGAAAAGAGAGTAGATGGCTTGGTAGCCATTTCGACTACCGGCATTTCGTCCCGGATTCGCCTGTGAGGAACTTGTTAGTGCATCTGAGCACAAGCAAATCCTACCACAGATGCCTTGGATGAACCGGATGTGTGATCACTCATCCGCTTGCTAGCCGAGTCGACCGCTGCTCGACACGGGTGATCGGAGCACGTGGTGCTCCAATAGAACCGATCTGGAGGTACGAGTTATTCTGATCATTTTTATTGTTTCGTATTAAGAAGGATCACAAAAGAGAAAATCTCAATGCTCGTATTTTCTCATTTTGATCTGGTGACCTTACCTGCTCAACGGAACCAAAGGATCTCATTTCTTCGAGGAATTGAAGAGAATGTTATATCTTTCATTTAAAAATAATTGTTGTCAGTTAGACTCTCAAGAGAGGATGCAGAGCTTATCTTGTATCCTGATACAGATCTGAAGATACATTGGGAAATTCCTATTCTTTTGCGACTAGAACAAGCTTCCAAAGAAAAGACTAGAGAACCTATTTCCGCTTCTAAATTGAGAAATTTTCAATCTCTTGCAGATGATGCGAACATTTCAAACAAATGACACCCAATTTTATTGATGATTCCTGCCTGCATTCGGGAATCTGCCAAGGACCCTAACTTCTTCAGAAGAAATAAGACAATAGCATTTCTCGATGGGACTATAGAGAAAAGGGTAATTTTCTCAATACATTATTGGAATATCCAATTCCTGCAGGTGGTTTTTATCAATAAAGCGCCTCAAAGAGGAAGCAGAGAAGCTTGCTTATTCTGATACATAGCTGAGGACAAATTAAAATTATTATAATTTGTTGCGACTGGTGCGACTGCTTCAACAGAATTACCCCCAAAATCTTTATTGTTCCCTGTTTGAAATAACAAACTCCCCGAAATAAGTTATTCATAACTTATTCTAAGAAAATTAAAGAATAGCCTACTCGTTGTAAGCATAGGGAATGATATTGCCATTTTTTGGACGTGATTGTTTTCAATAAGGCTTTGGAACGAAGGAAAATAGCTGCTTGTATTATTTGATACTGATCTGGAAATGAGTGCAAAATTTCTTATCTTCCGCGACTGGAGCGACTTTACCAAGGGATGACACATGTGATCCTTGTTTTCATGTAACGAATGAAAATCTCGTAATCTTTAGGCATCAGTAATATCAGATTGATAGAGATTTGTGATTCCGTCTCAGAGTTCATTCGATTCCTGTTCAGAGTCCCATAAGACCACGCGTCAACGGGCACTTTTTTGGTAGCAGTTTTTTTTGGAATAACGTCGTAAACCATAACATTTCTCTTCTCTAAATGAATTTGACATACATCATGAGGACAATTCATAAGTTTGAGATTGATCTGTGATTGTTAAGAAAATCTTATTTGACGGCAATGATGAAAACTCAACTGGGACCATAACCTGTTTCTAATAAACTAGAGAATTACTTTCCTAGATAAAGACGAGAGACTAGAATAGCTGTTTTCTAATGTAGATTGTTGTCGGAAAGGCTCTAAATAATTGAAGCAGAGCTACTTCTATCTTCTGATACGGATTCAAGATAAGTGTTGAGGGTTTTCATCTTCTTTGACCGCAAAGACAATTCATGAAGGATGCCACCCAAACTTGTCAGTGTTTTTTCTTTTGATTCAGATATCCACCTGGGTTCATAACCTTTTCATAACTCATTCCTATTACTCTGTTCATAAAGAGAATTGAGCTAGAACCATTGAGTTTTTTAAGATGAACTGGAAGGATAACATTTCTCGAAAGAAGGAAGATAATCGGACAGCTATCTTCCGTAGATGATTTCTGTGAGTAAGGATTTAGAAAAAGAGGCCAAACTACTCGTATCTTGTGCTACTTTTATGTAAATGAATGTAACATCCCTGATCTTTCAGTACTAAAGCGACTATGTTTTGGGTACGGCTCTAGAAAAAGGAAGCAGAACTACTCGGTAATTCTGAAACTGATCAAATTGTACACATTGTAATTTCTGACATTTTGCAAAAAAATCACACTCTGCTCATCTTTGTCCTCTGTCCAAAATTGAGAGTTCCACTGGGACCACAATCTGTTCTTGAGGAATAATAGGGTTACATTATGCGGAAAAAGAAAACTGCATGATGAGATTTCATGGATCAAGTCACTACGGCTGCTACTCCTACAGAGGTTTGTAGAACAAAAGTGTCACTAGAGTAAACCAAGGCCGAGGCGTGGCGCCACCCATCTACGTGGGATAGAATTGAAATGATGCATGGCAAAATGCTAAAAATTGTTTCTTTTTTGAAATAGAAAACATATTCTGACACTTTTTTGTGCTAGAGAAGGATCCTTATGGTGTTCGGAATTTCTCAAACTAATAAGTATAACTGGAAATATTCACCTAATTGATTTTAGACGTTAAGATTACATTACTGTGTATCCTTCCCTCAAAAACTTGAAGCTAATTTTTCAAATAATAGTGATTAAAGTCAATAAAATCAGAAATATAATAATGAAAGACGACCCTAATATGCATGAATAAGTATAAAATTCCCATTCGTAGTTTCTTATTTAATCTTGAATTGAAATTTATTGGAAATCGATTACATGGAAAATTTTAGACACAATATTTATTTTTTTTGTTAAGAAAGTCTAATCATAAGGTCAAAACTTCAACTGATTGCTTGGAAGTTCAACTCCTTTGTGCAAGATCAATTTTTCTAGTTGAAAATATAAAATGTGGGTGGAAATTTGTGAAAAAAAATGTATTGCGTGAATTCAACTATTTGGTTGGAACTAGACATTTTGTTAAAAATTCAACTATTTTGATAGCAAATTGAGCTTCTTGTTCAGAACTCATACTGTTTAGGCAAATACTGGATTTCCGAATAGAAAATACAATTTTCAAATGAAAAAAAATATTATTGGTTCGAAAATTCAATTTTTTTGTACGAAACTCGTCTGGGTTCAAAATATGAATAATTCGGTACAAAATTTAACTACTTGGTCAAAAATGACCTTTTGGTTGAAATTTATATTTTTTGGATAACAATTCAACTATTTTCGTGTGAAATTTAACTAGTTGGGCATGAATTGAACTTTTTTTTGAATATTGAAATATCTGGTGGAAAATAAAAATTTTTGTTACATAGATTATTTCTTGGTGTTGGAAATTCGAGATTTGTGTGGGAAATTGATCTTTCCAGTTTAAAATTCGAAAATTTGATATAAAATCAACTATCTGGTTATAAAAATATTTTTTCTTGATTTTCGATGAAATCAACTATATTTGGGAATTCTTTTTCTTCCTTTTCAAGAATACATTTTGTAACCAGAAATTTAATTGTTTCATTTTTGGCCAAAACTAATGTTCTTAAGTTTGTCATTCCGGTTCTGGTGGGAAATTATTTTTTTTTTTTCATGAAATTGCATCTGTGTAGTCGGAAAATCCAGATATTTCGTTGATAATTTATAATTGTGTTAAAAATGAAAGAGTCTCGTTAAATAATGAAAATACTGTAATATACATGAATCAGTAGGGAATTGCCATTTCTGGTTCCTTATTTATTCTTAAATTGAAGTATCTTTGATTTTTTTTTGTCTTTGAGATAGAAAAGTACATAAAAATCCAAAGATTTTGAAGACTTTAAAGATTCCAAAAAATGTCAATATCTACTTCTATCTACTTCTGAATTTTTTTAAGGATATGAAATATTCTATGATAAAATAAGATTCAGAGTTCTTTTTGAGAGTTCTTGAAAGTTTCAAGTAAGTTTGAAAGATTTCAAAATATTTGAAATATTTCAGGAAATTAAAAAAGGTTCCAAAGAATTTTCAATTTATTCCAATAATTTAGAGGTACCTTAAAGGATTCAGAATTTTTTCGCGTTCTCAGAAGATTCTAGGTTTTTCGGGAAGGATGTGAAAAAATTTTAAGGCGTTTCTATGGATCCTCATGAATTTAAGGGGGATGTAGAGAATTTTTAGAGTTTCATAAGATACACAACAATTTTTTCGGTCCTGTAAGGTTTGAAGATATTTTATAACATTCCAAGGTATTTTAGTTTATTACCGAGGATTTCAATGATTTCAAGGGATATCAGAACCACTCGAAGTATTTCAATGAGTATTCTCGTATTTAAAGGAAATGTATAAAAACCTTTTGAAAAATTTCGGAGACATCATCCACAAGAATTGGGGAATTTTCTAGGGTTCCGACGATTTGAAAAGATTGTTGGAAATTGTTTGTAATTAATTGAATTAATTTGGAATTCACTTCGACCTCTTAATAATTTATTCTGAATCATTTTCAACTTGTCTGAATTCTTGGGGATTCACTTGAATGCCTGAACACTCCTAAAATCTTCTTAAGGCCATGTTAGACATGGGTCAAGTGACCCAAATTATCGATTTTTTTGCAACAAATCACGTCCAAACCGAAATAGATATCGAGTTGATTTTGCGGGGAAAACCTTAGAAAACAATAAACTACGTTTGTATACAACATTTGGTCCGAAATTTAGGAAAAAAATTCCCACAAAATTTTTTTTTTGAAAATTTCGAACAAAATGTTGTATACAAACGTAGTTTATTGTTGTATAAGGCTTTTCTCAAGATATCAACTCGATATCTATTTCAGTGTAGACGTGAGTTGTTGCGAAAAAAAGATGTCGGTAAGGTAGGAATCGGGTAAGTTTAACATGGCCTCAATTCACTGATGAATTCTTTTCATGAGTTGTCAATTATTTTATCCTGTATTTCACTTGGATTTGTCATTAAAATCACCTTGGATTCGTATGAATAAAATGGAATTTTACTTATTTTTTCCGGATACCTCAGAATTTACTCCAATTTTTTTGGGACCAATTCGGTTTTGATGGATGAAATTGTACCAATTTTCCCTAATTCCTCCGACTTGATTTGGAGTTAACTTCGATTCAATCACGAAATTTCTTGAAATAAAAAAAGTACAATTCGACAATAAAATCTGAATCTTCTCATCAATTGCTTTTCGAAATAGATAGTTCGAACAAGTTTTTATCTTTTAGCGCTTAAAAAAGTAACGATTCCGCGGACTTTGTTTTCCGAGCGACTGTTGGGATATCCCGATTTGCGGCTCAATTATATGCAGTTATCCATTTTTTCGACACTGACACTAATGTTGAGGAATACCAAAAACATAACTCCCATTCTTATTATATAAAATATCGCAAATAATCATTCAATACTGTTTATTTCATCAACATTTATCAATGTTCATATGCTTGCCGTGTATTTCGATGGGTGGTAGCCCACGAACATGAGTGGCGCCGCCACTCGACCTTGGTCAAAACACGGTAAACTTTCATTTCAGAGTACCACGGGAATGAAGACTACAAAAAGGAGTGTCAACGAGATGTGCCGGCGGTTCCGAAAAATGTACGGCAATTTCGTCGAGCTTTTTTCGGCCGTACGGTGGCGCCGCAATCGGTAGTGTCCAATCTAAGATGGCCGCTGCTCCCTTCTCGCGGCAAAGGAGACTTTATTTTGAACGAATTAAAAGCCCAACATGTTTCAATTGACAAACTTGTGGTATTTATTGCAGAGTGAAATTCACGATCTGAATTATATAAAAATATTATTATTTTGTTAAATAAAATTATGTACTGGATATTACTGTGATTATCTATAACCTCTTAGATACACAGCAAAATCTTTTATTTCCTCTTTCTTTGATTTACAGTATATGAATGATTAATGGAAATGCAACTATCATAATACGTTATCATGTTTTCTTGAATATTAATTTTTTATCAGGAACATAAGCAAGAATCAATAAGGCAAATCATTGATTTTTACTTATTATTGAGAGGAGAATTCATTGGTAATAACACAAATAGATTGCTTGTTTTCAAAACGCAGCGAACTGAGCAAGCAAGGGGAAATTCTAAGCTATGAAATGAATACTGAGAGTAGCTTGTAAATAGTGTAAATGTAAATTAATCTTATATGTGACATAATATATTATATCACTTTTTGGAGCAAATTTTTTTTTGTACGATTAGGCCATAATCCCTTACGGGATGAGCTTAACTCATTAAGAGTCATTTTTCGACTCAGCGAGTAGGCGAGTAGGCCAAAAAAGTTTGGCGAAATTGCCGAAAAATTTATATACATTACGTTGACACAGATTTCGAATCTTCTGCGACGATAGCAACTATTCCAAAAAAATCACCCTCTTATCATTTTCTTTGTTGGTTTTAAATTTGGAAATCCAATCGGAATAATCACCTGTACTAGAGCAACTATAGTATTACGTTCATCAGAGGAAGGAGAGAGCATCAGATTGTCATTTCTGGAAGATAATTGATTTCGATAGAGCTTCGAAAAAAAAAATCTGCCCGCTGCGCGGGCACATTCTCATAGCACGCTGCGCGCGCGGCTCGCTTCGCTCGCAAGTTCAAGCGCGCCTAGGGCGCGCTCAAAACCTCCACTTCTATAAGATTTTTTTTTCATTTTTGATAAATTTTTTTTTATATTAAGTTTACTTAGGGCTCTACTGGCCTTAAAGAACACATTCTCATTACAATAATCGCCACTGATATTTACATCTCGCATAGTTTGGCTAGCAAATTGAATTTTTCATTGTTTAAGAAGCGTTGTCACAATTTAAAGAAATATATATATATATACGCCGTATTTGGTGTAAAATTTGTGAAACTTTTTCAGAAGAACAATTTTTCTATAAATTATCTCTTCTTGTCTCTCATTGTTTGGCTGCAAGGTGGAATTTTTAATTTTTGTAAATGTGTTATCAAGGTGAAAACGAAAACTATTCGTTCTTTAGAGAAGAAATCAACAATGAATTTGTAGACTTCTTAAGGTAAATAAATTTTGTTTCTTTAATTTTTTTCATATCTCGCATAGTTTTGCTCAAAAATGGAGCTTTTCATTTTTTGTAACATTTTTCTTGATTTAAACAAAAGCTATGCATCTAATGGAAAAATGGTGAATAAAAAATTATTAGGTCTTCTTAAAATAAATAATTTTTTATCTTCCCATTTTTTTCGCACCTTGCATAGTTTGAGCGGAAACATGAATTTCTGATTTTTCAAAAAGCGATTTACATAGATAAAACCAGAAGCATTGGTCAAAAATGGCTGGGTAACGAACTCATCCTTTCTTTCGCGGCCTCGAAAGATTCTGCCAAAGCAAAATCCAATATGATCATTTTTTCGGAAGTTATCGAGTTCACAGATTAGTTTTCATTATTTTCCGTGCGATCAAAAATGGAATTTTTGATTTTTTGAGAAAATTCAAAAAGTCGTATTCACGATCTTGTAAGGCTCCTAAGAAGAAACATTTTTGCTCTCTGACTTTCTTTTTCATCTTGCGTTATTTGGCTAAAAATGCTCATTTTCTTTTATATTTTTAGATTTTAAAAATGCCAAAACTCTGACAATTTGGCTTTCATAAAAAAAAATCATTAAAGTATATTGTTTCATTTTTCACCTACTACAAGAAACTGTACTCAGAATTTCCAAGTCTTGAAAAAAAATCCGAAAAAATTTTCAAAATGCTCCCCCTCTTCTATTTTTTATCTTAAACAGCTGGTTGACGAATCCGAATTGTATTTTTGGTCCCTCAAAATGGGTGCCAAAGCACGATCGAATATGATTATTCTTTTGAAAGTTATCGAGTTCAGAGATTATTTGTCATTATTTTTTGTGCGATCAAAAATGGAATTTTCGATTTTTTGAGAAAATTCAAAAAGTCGTATTCACGATCTTGTAGGTCTCTCAAGAAGACACATTTTTGCTCTCTGACTTTCTTTTTCTACTTGCGTTATTTGGCTGAAAATTCTCATTTTCTTTTATATTTTTGGATTTTGAAAATGCCATAACTCTGACCATTTTGCTTCTATCAAAAAAATTTATGAGCATAAATTGTTTCATTATTTACCTTCTACAAAAAACGGTGCTTACAATTTTTGAATCTTTGAAAAAAAATTCCGAAAAAATGTTCAAAATGCTCCCCCCTTCGATTTTTTATCAAAAAATAGCTGGTTAACGAACTCATCCTGTCTTTTCGGTCCCTCAAGACGTGTGCCAAAGGGCAATCTAATCCGATGATTCTTTCGAAAGTTATCGAGTACACAGATTACAGACTACAGGCTACAGACAGACAGACACCTTCGTAAAAATCATTTTTTCTGACTCAGGGGGTCTAAAAATGTGGGGATTTCATTAAATCCGCGAAAGTCAATTCTCACATAAAACCAATATCTTCTCATTCAGAATAAGAATGTAAAAAAGCTTAGCTGCTCGTATCTTCTGTATTCTTTTGTATGTATCACTCTCACTTATTTCAACAGAACAAGACCGGATAGTGATGTCCAATGGTACGGAAGGAAAAGTTGCCGGCACATTTCTGGTCCATCGAACTCGCAAAGGTTGTGCTGCCGTAGTCAAGTGCTTTATACCTATAGTCAATGGGATAGTATATCATCTGAAGTCCAAATCTCTTGCCCCTTCCTTCCTCTGCCTTTTGTCCTCGCCGAGGACATTCGCGATGGACTTTCTCTACTTTATATCTTTTACTTCTGGGTACAAATCAATTCAAATCGATGTGGGAAACTTTATAACGACCTTCTTGAAAGTACGTCGATTATGACTTGATGAATGTAGAACCTACTTTCCTACACGTGGAGAATATCCGTTACCTTCAAATTCACATATCTGGATGGAATCTGCAAAATTTCTGGACAGATGATGAAAATTCTATTTTCCATCATTCACTTCTGGTTTAAAATCATAAAACGAGTAATAAGAAATTGAAATAGGGAGCCAAAAGATGCACTTAGAAAACTTTTGTTTCGCTAGAGAAGAACTCGAAAATTGGACCATTTTTCGGCGAATTTTTTTTTTACTTTGCCTAAAATTTCTTGTTTCTGGTAGGGAATTCATACTTCTGTTTGAAAATGTATCATTTTATTGAGTGTCCTCATGAAAGGTTGAAAGTTCGATAACTCTGTTAAGCAGGCCCGGCAGGACATGTTCGCCCCGAGTGGGTAGTCAACTAGTGATCAGCGGAGACAGGGGGGGGGGGGGGGGGGAATTTGGCTTCCAAAAAAATTTTTGGTTGGTATCTTACCTTTTTTTTATAAAAAAAAATAATATACACAAAT
>WSXT02235409.1:0-15978 GCA_011762715.2 Neuroterus valhalla | reverse complement strand
TGTTAAATTATTGCATTTTAAATGTTTTAATAAAAAAGGTGGACATTTTTATTCGAAAAAGATTGAGATTTCGAATTACTTCTATAATCAATCATCAAAGACTAATAATGGAGATATTTTTTTTTAGATATAAATTAGTAAATATAAAATAATCATTATTATTCTTATTCGTAAATCATAATATTCAATTCTTATGAATACAATTCATGTTATTTCTTTAGACTGTAACAAACATTGCATCAATTAATCACTATTAAAGAAAAATAAATATCATTTTGAAGATGAGTACGTCATCCCCTATTCGGATTATTACAATTCTTTACCCAATCGATTTTCGGATGAACGCAGGGTGAACATAATGGAAGCACCGTTCATGGTAAGAAAAAAAACTGAAGAATTATTATTAGTTAAAGAAGAAGTAATTGATTCCATGCATTTCTTGACAAGTATTAATTGTACTTCTATTATAATTATTTCTAATGATGTTTCAACGAATTATATAACATAAATTTCAGTTAAATAATGAAGGAAATTGAATCGTAATGCAGCGTACCAAATGAAATATATTAGGTCAGAGCGAATGCACTGAATCAATAATATTTATTCTCATTATAGACGAGCAAGGTGGTAAATTGTTCTCTACCATTCTTTGAAATTTTAGGCAGTAATATTTGCAGACAATTCGTTTCAAAACTATCCATACAGTATTGGTGTAATACTTACTGAGCGCTGGATTCTGACAACAATGAAGGCACTCCGAATACAGTATGAGTTTATCTCTTAGAAAATTACAAAAAATATTCAAAACACTCTTTATTCCGATTTTAATTAAAAATCATATCCTGTTAGAGCATTTGAGAAAAAACTGAATTTTCGTAATAAGAATAGATTTATCTCACAGAACTGGCAAAAACTTGAAGGTTTTAGTGGGAATGGGTGACATTACTCGGATCCAAGAAGAAGTGAAACAGCACGGCATATCAGTTATTAAACAGGTTTTTCATTCTGATTATGAATCAAATGAAGTATACAATGACATCGCATTAATTAAGGTAAAGTTTACAAATGATCAGGCTACCTCACAACTAGAAAAACTTTGCACAAGCTCATTTATTAAATATAATATTTGGAAAAATTATGCAAGAGTTAGGTCACTTCTAAGAGTAGGTCATAATATTCAGCACAGGGAATAAAAATTCCAGCAAGATATGTAAAAGGAATAAACGTGAGAGAGAAGTTAAACTTATTTTCAGAATTACAGCCAAAATCACATAGCTTTGAATTGAATGTACCTTCGGCTCGTTTTTCCAACCCAGAAGCTATGACTTTTTCAGAAATCAAGAGAGGTTAGCAAAAGTACCTAGAGATTTTCCTTGAAAACATTTAAAGCGACTGAACAATGTTTTTTATCAACAGTTTTTGAACAGAAGTACGTATATAAATAGATAGACAAGTCTTCCAAAAGCGGAAATTATTATTCTCAATAATTTACTATAAATTATATAAAAAATTAAGGCATTTCTGGTGACCTACTCAAGTAGAGATTCTCCTATTTACACTACCAACAGATAATATCGGATTACTGACCAGGTGACTTATTGTTAGTGAAAATTAGGTTTGACATTGAAATGGAATAGTGTGTCAAGAATATAGGCATCAAAATTTTGAAGGACAAATAATTATTTTGATTCGTCAAGAACATTAGTTTTTCTCATGTGATATTTTGATACGTAAATGAATAAATTACTTCAATCAAGGCATATTTCACGCAGAGTTCATTGAGTTTCAACGGCGTTTTGAAGGTATTTTTATCTATATTCTGGACGAAGCTATCGCCTTTCAAAATCAAGGCTGATTTTTTATAGGTTTTCTGGTTGGTGGCCCGATACTGTTCGTGGGTAGTCTATATACAACTTTTTCACGAAACGCATTAATTTGACAAAAAATTACAGATAAATCAGTCAGTTTAATTTTAGGTCGGCACTGATATAAGGTTTAGTGACAAGATACAATCAATTCCTATTATGACACCAAGTGATCTAAGGCAATACGAATATGATTATCAACACACAATAAATATGACTGTGTACAATTATGGAAGCAAAGTAAGTTTTCATTTTATGCACTATCTATAATATTAATATAGTAAAGGCCCATGTCCCTCCATGAAAGATCCTTAATTATATTCAAGGTTATTTACTTCACGTGAAATCAGCTTTGAACAGTAAATCGTACAAAGGTTTCTTTTGAAAATATCAAATTGGTGGGATGGGGTGCCAATAATTGTTCGGCCTTTTTGTTGGAATACTGTATTTTCAACAGTTTTATAAGGTATTTTTTAAGTTGAAGATATAAAACTAGGGCTTCTTTCAATATTTTTAAACCACAGTTTTTATTTCCTTAACCAATGAAGCTACATCAGTGTTTTTTTCGTTTCTGGAATTTATGAAATTTCACATTTTATGGGAAAAAACTGTTTCATAATTAACGGGCATCTGATATAAAATTTTCTTATGTAACGTGATATTTTCATTGTTTTTAATTATCATGAAAGCTTAAAGATAGAAGATTTAAAATTTGAATGGTTTTTAGACTGGGAAAAAGAAACTAATTTCGAAAGTTTTCAAATAATATTTGAGAACTTGAATTTCGTAATATTTTCAAAATGTCTTAAATTTCAAGGCCGATTCATGAATTGGGTAAAGTTTTAGTTTACATGTGTCCAATCTTTAGAGCTTAAAATTAAGAACTTTTTGAACCTAAATTCAATATCCGAACGTTCTCTTCAAAGATGCCCAGTTTGTAAAGTTAAGTTAAAAATTACCTAATTTTCAACTCCATTAGTGAAATTATTAAAAAAGGCCCTGTGGTTTATTGCAACGAATTGTAGAATAGAAGTCGAAGCGTATTTTTATTATTTTTATTAAGCTATATTATACCATACTATACTATACTGTACTATACTTTACTATACTATACTATAATATTATTTATTATTATCATTAATATACCACTAGGCCAAGTCCCTTTTGAGGTAAGCGTAACTTGTTTGGTTCTAGCGTCATTGTAACATTGGCAAAGCAAGAATTTATATGGAGAGATTTGAAAATGGCATTGACATGGGGATTTTTGAGCAAGAGATGTATAAGAGAAGGAACCAGGAATGGGTATCAGATTAGTCTTAGAATTAATTGCGTAATTTTTCTGTGTCCTGTGCAATATTGCTCCGACACGGGTCGCTTCCTGATCTTTCTAGCGAGCACCCCGTGCAGAGAGTTTCGCAAAGCCATTAAAATAATCTACTAAGCGATATCTTTACACGGGCCAGGTAGTATTCAAAATATCTTGGCATACATCTTTAGCTTCTTTCACATCCGTGCATGTTTTCATACAAGCTCTTGTGTTTCTGCAGCTCTTTGTATTGCTCCTCATGATGGCCTCATTTACACATTCTATCCATTCCTTCTTTGGCCTGCCTCTGGTTACGCTACCATTCACCCTACCTAGATACACTTGCTTCAACAATCGTTCTCCATCCATTCTCTCAACGTAACAGAAACATCTCAGCAAATTTCTTCCACTCTTGTCAAACAGCATTTCTTCTACGTCACATTCTTTGAGAACCCACTCATTACTGACTTTGTACATTAGCGTTTCATCGCAAAATTGCGCAGAAATTGCATGCCGATTGAGTTAACTCTGCTCTTGTCCTTTTCTAGATGCATCCAGGTCTCGACACTGTACAGCACAGTTGGTGCAAGCACATAATTTAAACGTCTGAGAATCTCTGCATCCTAAGACCCGTCAGCAATGAATGAACTTACAATCGATACGATACTCGAAATCATTAACTTCTTCTATCCTCTCTGTATTAAGGGTAGTATTTCATATTGTTTTCACACCCTTACTTCCAAACACAATAATCCTTGTTTTGTCTACGTTAATCTTACGACCCATGCTCTTCATGCTGGTATAGCAAACCAATCGCTCAGTTGTCCATATACTCTCACACTTGCTTTGTTACCATTATATATATATCGCTTGTATTGCTTTCAGAAGCCACCGAGTCGCTCCATATTCCTTCAGGATTTTCTTAAGTCCAGCTCTGTCAACCTTGTCGAAAGCTTTTTCCAGATCAACGAATGCACATACAACTTTTTTGTATACTTTTAAGTTTTTTTTTCTGCGACCTGTCTCAAGCTGAATATTATTTCTATGACCTTATTAATAAGTATTTTGGTCAATATTTTCCACGCAGTACTAAGTGGGCTAATCGCTCTATAATCATTACAGTCGCCTTGATCATACTTTCCCTTGTAGATTAGGACAATAATCGCCTTTCTCCTGTCATTCGGAACTTCGCTGTTCACAGCACACATATTCATAAGTTTTCACAGCCATGCAGACTAATATTCTCCCCCGCACTTAAGCGTTTCCGAGATAATACCATCCACACTGGCAGCCTAAGAATTCTTGAATATTTTAATTACGGAAACAATTTCGTCGATACCGATTCTGCTTCGCTACCTGCATCGCAATCGTCTGACGTATCTTTGTATCACTATTGTTATGATCCGTGGCTTCACTTTCTTACAGCTTCTTGAAAAGAATACTCATACAGTCTCTGACTTTGTCCAAATCCCATACCATTTCACCATCAGCATTCCTATTTCCGACTACCTCAGTGCTAGTATTTCCTTTCCTAGTCTTCTTAACCTATTTACAAAATAGTATATCATTTCCTTCAAAATCATTATACATTTTCGGATCTTTTTCCACCAAATATTAAGAATCGTTAAGCGCACAGTATCCCGCAACTTCTCTCTCTTCAGATCATTGACACCTCTTGAATTCCACATACTGAGTCTCCATTCATCACCTAAAACTTTCTGGGGGTCCGTTGATAAAGGTGACAGTCCTGTTATCCGGGCTAACTTAGAGTTTGTATTATTCATTACGTAAATTATTCACTCAAGCACTAACTTGGTCTATTTTAAGACTATTATTTGTCTTAAAAGAAGAACGTGAGCTTATTTCTGTAAAATGGTATGATCTATCACAAATGTAAGATGGAATTGGGATTCTTTCTTAAAAATGCATCGAATTCATGAACCTCTTTTTGCCAATCATGTTTCCCTACACCCATTAATAGCGTTATTAGTGATTTATACATCTTGAATCCGGCCTGGTGGTATACTTTTTCTTGTTTTTCTTGGAGAAAAGGGAAACTCGAAAAAAACGAACATGAGAAATTTTATAACTTATTTTATTCCTAAAAAAAATCATTTACAAGAAAATCTTTGCTTTGAATTAATTTTAATTTTTTTCCAGAATGAGGCATTTAAAAATTATCTGAAGAGGAGTTTCCTTCCTGTGAACACCCGAGTTGTCGATTTATACGAACGTCTTTTCGTAGCCGCTCAAAATCCTCTTCCGACTTGCTTTGGCGATAGTGGAAGTCCTGCGATCGTACAAGGAAAATTATTAGGACTTTTGAGCGTCGAATACAGTTGTGGCCTCAAATATCCAAACATATTTACGGGCGTTCTGCATTACAGTGATTGGATAAATAATGCCATGTTTGAAAATAACGATTATTAACTGTTTACATTCACGTACATTTTTTTCAATGAGAATAATTGTATCTCCTATAATTGTAATAATTGTAAATGTAAGATTAATTGTATTATTGAAAAATTGTAAAAGTAGAATGTTGTATTGTTTGTATGTGCACCAACATTTTCTTGTCAGCATTGATTTTATTAGCGTAATTCTGAGTAATAAAATAAAGGCTGTATGTTGGTGGAAATCAAAAAGTTCGAATCATTCACGGAAGAAAGAATACGCGACAGGTACTGAACAGGTTCAATCTTGTAGTTTAAATATTCCGTTTGATTCTGTCAATCGCGATGAATAAATTTCTTTTGATATACATGCAAAACCTTCGTTTGCTCACCGTTTACAAACATATTAAATGGCCAATTCTGCGACGCATTGATGATCAGTGGTCAAAACATTTCGATAACCGGGTACCAGTGAACAAAATGTTCTGCTCATCGGGTTTACTACTAACGCCATCTAGTATCATGGGCAACTACTATGTTGACATCTTGTTGGGTGAGGTTATTTTCGATGTCTGTAAATAAAAATATTGCATCGAGTATTGAACAATAATATTTATAAAATATAATATCCTAATGACACCCCGTAATAAGAGGATTATGCCCTCAAATACAAGCGTATATTCCAGGGACAAGATATTTTCAACTTTTGGATTTTCACTATGTGCTGCTTGGTTTTCTATATAAAAGTACATTGTATTTAATAAATATATTATATATTACCATACTCCTCTGTTTTATTCTATCTAAATGTATACCAATTCTTCTTTATAATCGTCTACAGTCTATATTTGCTGACGAATGTTTATGATTTTTTTTAAACACTCAGGTTTCAGTTATTGAGCATGCCCTGAGGTTTCATTATCCAGCTTTCCTACCTGTGCAAGATTAAATAAACAAATGGAGTACCGCAAGTGTGAGTAAACGAGTTCCAAAAAGAGGACCACTCCTTTGAACAAACATCAGACATACATTAGTAACATGAAGATAATTGGACAAGCAAAGCGAGTCCTCATAAAGCAGCATCAATGTAAATTCTTGTAATCCCTCTCACATCAAAAGTAATGCACACACATACTTGAAATTTCAAATACTGCTTCCTTATGGCCTACAGATGTGCCATCAAAAAGAATTTTTTTTACATCTCATCAGGGCGCTAAGATAAATCGATTTTTACATGCATATTGGAATTTCTCATGAGAGTGAGAGAGATAGAACTAAATTGCAGATTTGAGTAACAGCTGTCGATAAAGTAGATGATTATGTCACAAATTTATCAAGTAATTTCATGTGTTACGACTTTAAACTATAAGATCTAAGTACTCTTAGATATAGGTAACATAAGTAGATGACTGTGCTAGTTAATCTCAGATTTGCATAGGTATAAGTTATTTATTATACGTACATTATGAAACGATATTTAACATGTAGAATTCGTGTGGCTGCATTTGAGTTCCAATTTCCGTTTCGATTATAGTGGCGCCTTTTTCTCATGCAAGGTGCACAGTACTAACAACATTCAGAAGAATCATCTCCCAAGCGCGCGGTCTAGCCGCCCTTTAAATAGATAAACAGCCCAAAAAAAATTTCGCTTCTGGCGCTTCCTTCTCTCCTTTTTTCTCTTTCTTCCTTTCGTTTTTCTTCTTTGTGCGTTTGATCATCCTTTGGCGAACGAAGGTGAACGAGGAGTCCCTCCCAGGCCCAATCTGGAATTCTTTATCGTGTGTTGGTGTGTTCAGGAGAAGGAAGTGTGAAAGGCTCGAAGGAGGATCGCATATCTTCTCACTGGGATGATGTAGACAGTGAATTAACACTTTTGATAACTAAGTTTGAATATTTTTTCATCAATATTAATATCAAATGGAGCAGTGGCAATTGGAAAATTGCAGTTGTGAACAAAATTTGGAAATCACTCTCTTAATTCGTCCAATGTTGGAGTGAGGCAGGAAAAGAAGGATAAAAATGAGGTTTATCGACAGGAATATTTTTTAGGTTGGAAAATGAAGGTTTCTCATATATTTCCTCCGCAAGTTTTACAGTAAAGCGTACCTTTTTCAATATTTCAAGCGCATTTCAGGATATCACAAGTGGACAGTCAATATTTAACGTCGGGCATAAATACATCTTAACGATCTGGAGAAAAAAAAATAACTGCTTGAGAATCAAACGCTCTGTTCTTCCTTCCGCGCCGCCTGTTGCTGACAAAGTATGTGAGAAAGGAATTCGTCCAGGCTTGTGAATCGAACTCCCGTCGTAATCAATTTTCGTATTTTTTATTATAATGCAATTCATGTTGAAACTACAAAACTATTAACCACTAAGAAAAAATAATATTTCCTGAAGTCCGTTCTACCATCAGAAGCAGAGTTTCAGCACCCTTCTTTTCAGAGAGAGAATTTAAAGATATCGAGATCGGACCCTGAAATCAACAAACTTTCGAGTGTTGCCTACGATGGCCTTAAGTTAAAACGCGGGAAAACATTCAGGGCCGTATGGACCATCTCCAGCAGGGATACATAATATTATTGAACTATATTTTGGACGAATGCAGATTTCTGTTATCATAGAGGATGGAATTTTTTACCGTTCGGGCCGGGTTTATTGTGGACGGAGTCGGGTCGGGTTCGGGCTTGAGTTCAAGAACCCTACCCGAAAGCTCGAAAATCTGACCCGACTCGAAAACCCGACCCGACCCGAAAGTGAAATTTCGCTCAATCTCTGTTGCTCTTCGCCTTGATGAACAATGAGTATCTTATAGTATAGGGGTACTACATGAATGGCTATTGTAAAAATCATTCGATTCGATGGCCCTTTCAAGCACTATTTTGAGGGCTGAATAGTCCAGTATCTATATTTAGTAACATGCCTATATGTATTATTGCAATTCATCGGGTAAGAAATTTTTTTTTGACATCTTAGGATACCATTCAGATAGCTTAAATCCAAGTTTTTCACCATTAATCCTTTGTAGGTTGTCCGACATCTTGAATTAAGGGGTGATTTCTTGTATCGCGTATAACAGTCGTATTTTTATCCTAATTAAGAAAACAAAAATTGATTGTAAAAATAAAAAGAGGGTTGAAAATTTTTTTAGATTGAATATCTCTTATAATTTCGGTGCTTTCGCAAAAACTTGAAGACTCAAGTTTTAGTTCGCCCAACTGAGATACGAAACGGTCAATTCATGTGACTTCTTGGGAATTCGTTTGTTTTGAAGAATATTAATAACACAATAATATATCGCGCATAATTAATTATAAGCTTTGGTGAAGCATCAAATCTTTGGTCCGAAATTTATGTATTTTTCTTCAATTCGTCTTTTTCGTTGAAGATGAATATTTTCAATGAAAAATTTATGTTTTTGGTTGAAGATTTAACAATTATGTTGCAAGTCAATGTGGGCTATTATTAACAATTTTTCTATTCCCAGTGCGTGAAACTCCATTTCCATGAATTAATGAGAAATAATATGCAACGATCGATAAAAACCTTTCAATATTCCTTATTCAAAATTATTCATTGTAAAAATATCAACAATATCACTTCTGAAAACTCAAAATGATTGATTCTGAGAATTTCAAAAGTAAAGATGTTTTACATTTCTATTGAAAAATATTAATTCGAACTTTTCAAAATTCTTTAGCTTTTCGATTGCATCATGTCGATTTCTAGATTTTTCTGCGTGGTAATTTTTGAAAGTATCTCTATCGACATCGATTTTCCTTCATTGCAAGATGTTATTATTCTTTACAATTCAATAACTCGGCTGAAAAATGTCCATTTGTTTAAATTTTTCTTCCCTTTTGTAGGTGGAGTTTCAACCTTAGAATTTTTTACGTCTTTCTTTGAAAAAAATTACTTGCAATGGTAAGTGCTCAAAAAAACTCGAAAAATTTTGCACCCACAAATTTCAACGTTGCTTCAGTATTTTGTCCTTCATTTTTTTACATAACAAGGTAGGTGAGTAATCAAATTTTGTATTAATCTTCATTTACCAAGAATAATATTTGAAAACTATGATTTTCTGAAATCCACGTGCAATTCTGTCATTCAAGTTTTTGTTTCAGTTCATCAGTAAGGATTTACTATCGGTGAAGTAACATTCTATAGCTCAATACATTTCTCAAATTACTTTGATTAATATGAAAAAAATTTCAATTCTTTTTCAACTCGACAGTTGTCGTAATGAATAATCGTATAAAATAATATTGAACAAAAGTAAATAATTGGAAGGCCAATAAAAAATAATAAAAAATAAGTTTAAAAACAAGAAAAATTCAAAATAAAAAGAATAAATAAAAATAATTGCAATATAAATCATGCACACAAAAAGATAGTCGGAAATATATGTAATTGAAGCGCTCGCAATCCAGCACTACCAACTACCGAGTGGCGGTGCGCGTAACTCTCAGAAGCTACGGGAAGTAAACAATAGCTCTTACAAAAAAGTTTCTTGAATAAAAATTGTAGAGGATCGTGCGGATCACAACTTTTGTGTTGAAAGTTTTGCGATAGCACCGAATCCAAAAAAGATATTCGATCTAAAAAAATTCCCAACCCTCTTTTGATTTGTATAATCGATTTTTAAGCAAAAAATAGGCAAAATATAAAATAAAACATCTAATATATCAATTTTCAAAACTCATTTTTCCCATGAAAAATGTTAGGAACTGTTTTATTGATTAAATAAAAAATGCGACTGTTATTCTAGATACAAGAAATCACCTCTTATTTCAAGATGGCGGACAAACTGCAAAGGGTTGATGGTCGAAAACTTGGATCTAAGCTTCCTGTATGGTATCCTAAAGATAGCAAAAAAAAATTTCTTACCCAATGAATTGCAATAAGAAAATCTAAATATACTGGACTAGAAGAGATGAAACTAGTTTGTTAACATTTTCATTTCTTTCTTTTCATTCCTAGAAAATACTTTTATAGAAATTAAGAACTCCATTTTTCAGCAATACTATACGAGATTAACAAAAAATTTTCAGAAAAAATTATTTAACTTTGAGCGATCCACAAATTTTCTCCATACTATTTTTTGACAGAGCGCATAGTGTTTGTTTCAATCGTGAAAAATGGCTATCAAAAAATAATTTATGCGATATTTTATAGTACAGAATCCAAATTTTGAATGATTTTACTCGACACTATTAGAGTGGGGTAGAAGAAGTAGAATATTTTTTTTTACTGATCCCTTTGATTCCTTAGACTCTCGTTTTCAAAACTGTCTTATAATTAATTTACTTTTTTTTCATAAATATATTTTACTTTTTTGGTCCAGAAGTGTTATTCGAAACGATCTGAATGAATTGTTGACAGATTAGGCTTGTGTATTAAAGTCATCTTTTAGCTTTTAGATTGCAAGCATAAAATCTAAGTGCCGTTAACCAAAGAACTTTAGAATAAATGAGCAATTTCATGTCTATTATCATAAAACAAAATAAAATAATTCATTTTTTCTTGTTTCTGCAAGTTGGTATAGCGATGGCTATCATAGCAGTATGTTAGATATGACGCGATTTCAAGCTCATACAATTTTTATATCATATATTGAGAAATATAATAGGAAAGTGATTTCGAATAACAGCTTTTGACGTATTCATGTACTTACACACAATATCCCCTGAAAACTGATGGAAAGGGTCTAAAATATAATATTTACTGTGTGCTAGAAGATTACTATCTAAATAATATTGTGACATATTGAATGAATAAAAAAATACGATGCATGGCTTATATAATTTATAATTATGATGGCAATACAGCTATCTCTACTCGGAGAAAAAGTCGTCTTAGAATTTCTACATCGTCCTCTTGGCTGTTTTGTTCTGAACAATGTAAATATAAACAAACATATTTGAAAAGAACGAAATTGTTTGACTGACGACAAGAGAAATTTTGCCACAGAAAGATTATGTTTGCTGCAAGAAGATTCTTTCTGAGACAAGTAAAAATTTATCCGAGTGTTAAAAATGGATGTTCTAGGTTCAGTTTGGTATATGGTACTTTCCCCACTTGATATTATGACTTGAAAAGTTTGTTTACCCACATAGAACTGCTTTCTCCTCCATATTCTTAACAGTGCCGATTAATTATTTTAGCTCACTGAATACTTCCATTCGACAATACATACCTTGGAAGAATAGTTACCCATCTTTCACTTACCTTATCCCTTACACTCCTCCTCTGCTAACAAGGTCGTATAAGAAATAAAAGTATAAAGGAAAAGGCACGCAGAGTCTCGTGGATGTGGATCCGTCAAGTCAAGACAAACATGACTCAGACGTTAATAAAACGGGTCGAAATAAGACAGAGCTCGTGCGCAGGCCATGGGAAAAGGCCAGCGGATCCATTGACTCTGGTCCAAGTTGGCGCGAAGGTCTCCATTGCCCCATTAAGCTTTGGATGATATGCGTTTGTTTTATGACTCCTAAACAAATCGTTTCCCTCCTCTGGTACACCCTTGCTAATGTAGGCCCTCTCCTTGTAGATGCTCTTCCACACAGCCACGGGATTAAGTAGTTACTGCTTATTTTAAGCGATTACTCACCGCGCTTTCGTTACAGCCGAATTCTGTCGCAGATACGATCCTGTCCCTTGATAATAATTAGCAGAGGGACCGACAAATATTTTATTGCTGCCCGGCGAGGCTCTCATGAATAAGGAATGTATATACATGTATGTATGGCTTAAACGTATTTTGGGTTTATCGCACTCGCACAATTTATGATGTATGATGAATGAATCCGTCGGCGGCAATCATTTTATTGATAGTCATGTGACAAGGAAGATCACGGAATCTGACTTATTGAAGGATGATTGTTTTGGCATCAATTTTTTTTTGTTTTTTGACCCATTAAGCCATAATTCTTTACGGGGGAAGCGTAACTCGTGAAGAGTTTTAGTTGGTTGAGTTGGATACACGGGAGGATACCAGTCTCCCGCCAACATGCCAACAGCACGCGGTATTCTCGAAAAGTTACCCATCCCAGTACTAACCGTGCCCAACACTGCTCAACTTCAGTGATTGGAAGAAAACTGGTTTTTTAAGAGTGACATGGCCGTTGGCATTTGATGCCGCAAAATGAAAAACACTAACATTATCTACCTTTTGATTTGCATTTATCTATAGTTGGATTTACTTCCTAAAAAATAACTTTACAATAGATAGTTAAACAATAACTGAAAGACAATTGGTAGATTCTTTAGGAAGCTATAATTTTATATTCAAACCTTCCCACGTAACGCATATCATTTGGCTTTGGATTGAAATTTTCCTTTTTTTACGCTCTTATCACAACGAAAAGGCGCCGATTCCATGTAAAAATCAACCTTCGCGGATTAAATGGACCACGAAGATACGAAATTCCAACAAAAACAACATAAATAAATGCCCAAATACGAACTAGTTGACTTTTGTACAAAATAATTTATTTCCAATAGATAGAAACTTTGTATCATTATTCTAAGAGAAGATTGTTATAATTAATAATAAATTGTTTGAACTCTAATTTTTATTGACTCTAATTGATTATTACCTCACTTTAATTGAAACGTTGAAAATAAGTTGAAAAATTCAGAAAAAACCTGGACTTTCTAACCCTTTTCTAAGAGAAAGTTGCTAAAAACAATTATAAATTGTTTTAACAATTTAAATAAACATCTAATCATCAGTATAAAATAGTATTTTATGTATTTGAAACAATCTGCGTTAAGAAAACCGCAAAAAATCATAATTATTGCCAAAAACTCGAAAACCCCATTTTTTCACTTATGGGGTTTTTTTTGTACGCTATAAAACCGACTCATGGGGGCGATATTTGAAAAGTAATATTTTATTCGAATTCTGTGTCTAATTTTGAAGAGAAATATTGAATTTCGAACTCGATTCACCTAATATTGAGAATTCTAAATAAAATTTACAAAAACGTCTTTTTTCCTTATGGGAAAGACGTGATGATTTTCATGGGGCTTGCGCCACCTCTAAATATTATTCTTTTCAAATGCGTTTATTTTTTGAGGATTCGAACAAATTTCCGGGCGTTTTGCATAAAAATTTGAAAAAACATTTTTTGGGCCACCCTACTGTGCAGTCATTGTTAATTACGCGTGAAGTCAGACTAAATCACTTGAAAACACTCTGGAAACTTCAGAATTTTACTCTGAAATTCGGAAATCTAATTGCTATCTCCAGGATTCAATTCGAATTACATTGAATCATGGGATCGATGTAGAAAGTTTTCTTCACATTTCAAAATATACGAGTAAATTTTTGGCAATATTTATTGAAGTACATGTACTAGAACTTGAGAATCGATTTTTTTTCCTTTTCGTTTGTCTGGTATGCAAAATCCGAGTGTGTTGTTAGTTTTTGAGTTAGCTTGTAAATCATGATATATTATTGTTCCAGCGCGTCTCAGTCTCTCGGTGCCACACCAAATAGCCTCAGTAGATAAAGCCATTCAGAGTCAGCCTAGCAACAAGGCCCATTGCTTGGTTGAAGACACTTTAATTCATAAATATGTACTTTAAAATAAATTTATGGTTTTTAAATAATATAAAATATTCAATAGTATATTTAAAATTCTAAAGTATTTCAAAAATCAAAGTTTTCAGTACATAGTAAAAAAAAAAAAATAATTTGTTGCCATATTTCAGAGTGAAAACGAAGTGGAATTGAATGAAGTTGTGAATTACTTTTACGAATCCTACGGAGCAGTGCTTGAAAATCGATTTCTCGCCGAAATGATACGATGTGGTATGCCGAAAAGGCGTCTCGAGATCAAACAGGTACTTGGCGCGCATAGCAAACCCTAAAGAGATAAGATCGTACAAAGCTGTTGTATCTAATATCATCTTGAATATCGCTACAGGAAACATTTTTTACTTCCAATATTCTCTTAATCTCGACCGATGATGTCAAAATTAAAAACCTGCCAATATTTCTTGAATTCAAGAAACGGGGAAAAAAAAGTTAATTCAAGTAAACACACAATAATAGTGGTCAGTTGGTCGTGGGGGCTAAGGCATGAGCTTTGGACTCATGCGCTGTCTGGTTGTGGGTTCGATTCCCGCCTCGCACTCTGGAAGAGCTTCGTCGGGCCACGGAGAGTCGTGAGCCCGGTACTTCTAGATTCCTTTAGGTTCCCTAAGTATTAAGTAGCTGTTGCTCTTGGTGGTTCGGAACCCACCTTAAACTGAAGGTCCCCCTCACCTCTGTGTTAGTGGTGAGGTGTGCAAAGGAATAGAGAGAAGGTTATTCAGAGGCTCTCCAACCCGTAACAGGGAAAGAGTATAAACAAATATTCCGAGTAAGTTAACACACAGTATGCTCTAAGCAAAGAGCTACTATGAGGATAGTGAAGCTGATGTTTTTATCTATGTGATAACTTTTCGGTAAACATGGATCTGTACATGAAAACGAATTATTTGGTTTTATTTTGAGTGGTTAAATTTTGTGCTACCATTGACAGGTTTTCCGTTATATTTTGGGCTGCAGTGCGTCTTGGAATAATTCTATTTGAACATATTAAATCGAGTACGAACTTTTGTTTAATATTTCGATATTTCTGTTTAGACTCCTATGAAATAAATTTAACCTATAAAGAAGAGTCAATACCACCTTTAAGTCCTTTAGAGCAAAAATAGTCGAAAGCGTCGCTTCAATTTCGGTAATCGCTGCAATTTACATTACAGCGGTTCCGGGAATGAATATTAAAAGTTAACGGCAAGCCTTTATGTCCAACGTTTGAAAAAGTTTTTGTGACGGTTATTGACTACATTTTCTCTGTGCAGAGTTGTTCATTGTTTTTTGGGAAATATCCTGTTTAGAAATATATTCTGAATTCAGAAAACCAAAGATTTGGTTTAAAGGTGGAAAGGTGATGAGTTACCTTAAATTACTGATAAATCACCATAGATAATTAAAAATGTTCAGGAAATTCTTGAAGACTTTCGTATTTCTCTTAAAGAGCTTCGGATCATTTCAACTTCCAAGAATTTTCAATCATTTATAAATCTCCCGTTTTCCCTGATAATTGATCATTTTCAAAATTTCCGGATATTCACAGTAATTTTTAGTAATTTTACCATAATTTTTCCAAATTTCCAGAAAATTGATTATTGTTGTCTCTCAAATAGAAAATAGAAACCAAAAGTAGGCGCATAACCTTGGCCTTGAAAGGAGTTCACTCCAACGTAAAAAAAATTTTTTTGGAATTTTTTTTCCAAGACTCAAAAATTGTAAGTACGGTTTCTTGTAGAAGCTAGAGAACGAAACAATTTATTCCAACGACTTTTTTTGATAAAAGCAAAATTGTCAGAGTTATGGCATTTTCAAAATCCAAAAATA
>WSXT02235398.1:0-15979 GCA_011762715.2 Neuroterus valhalla | reverse complement strand
GCCATATTATTTGTACAATGCAGACGGCACGCCATGCTCGGGAAGTTTTGAACTATACGTAAGTGTGAGTATGTACAAGTGTGTTTGTGTGAACTTCTCAAACTTCTGGCAACAGGAAACTGCTCATTTTTAGTTCCACTAGTTTGATCTCCTTATGTCTATTCTCCATGGGCGAACATTTGCTTCCAAACTAGGGTTGTAAAATTTCATGAAACTTTGACCAAATGAAAAGTTTCATGAAACTTTGGAAACGTTTCAAAGTTTTCAAAGTTTCAAACATTAGGGCGGGAAAATTCAAAATTCAAAAAAATACTATCAAGTATTAAATATAAACATTCAACTGTATCCTTTGTGGTTCAAACCAAAATACTTCAACTAATTAAAAAAAAAAATCACGTGTTAATCGTTAGAAACATGTAATTAAAAAATATTTCATTTGAAAAATTAACTGACCTAACCTCAACCTGACATGAGTGCTCAAGCGCAGGCGTGTGTTTGTGAAACTTTCAAACCTTTCAGAAACTTTGATCCCATGAAACGTTTCATTGTTTCATAAAACTTTCAATGTTTCAATGAATCGTTTCATTGCACACAACCCTATTCCAAACATTGATATTACGAATCTTGTTATAGGCACCCTCATTTCTCCACAATAATATTCCTTTTTTATACGAAATTTATTTATAAAAAAGCACACGTAAACAAGAGGAATTCAGCCATTACAAACTACAATTTTCATGAAATAGATGGCGCCAGGCTGTTGCCGTTGTCGTCAGGGATGGGTAAGTATAATACGTCACGTATATTACATGGTTTTCTACATGTATACTACTACGTATATTACGTGTTTAATTTCCTACAAATGTATTCCATATTCGATCCCGTGAACCGATTAAAATTGACGTGACGTAAAATTGAGCAATTAATTTGATTATTCGTCATTGTCGTCGACCACTTTCTCAAACAAATTAAGTTCGAAATGTCATAATATACGTATTTATTGGACTTTTTTATCCAGAAAATTGATTTTATACCATGGTATCTCTTCTCAACTTCAGAGAAATTTGAATTCAATTCATTATAAACGATGAACAGAAATGTGAGAGATTATGTCTCGTCCGCTATCTTTCATTTGTATTATATTTAGTTTTCCACAATTTTCTGCGTAATTTACGTCGTTTATATATTATACGTAGAAAACCTCGAGTTGCGCGTAACTGGTTCTCTCATTTCAGATTTCAATAATATTCTGAATAGTTAATGGAATGAGAAGAAATATCCATATTGGTGAAAACAGCAAGTTTTAGAAGGGAGATACATCTGTGACAGAGGGAAAATGATAAATCTGTGATCGTTCATTCAACATTCCTTATATGAGATTTTGCTTTTTTTCTTCAGGAAGAAAATCGTAATTTTCATTGAATCTTCGTCAAATTATCATTCATAGAAAAACCTCAGAAACTTCAGAGATTCTCTAGAGTTTCTAATTTAAATCGCAGGTGCAGTTCCCTCTAGGGGATAATGTAATCTGTATGCGGTTGGGTGAAAGCGGAGATTACATAAATGCATGTTTCAAGGAGAATAGATGATGTGTATGATATATGATCAAAAATAGCAAACGGAAGCCCCGCAAACAATGGTAAAGTAGAAAAGCCAATAACAGAAAGAGGCAATGCAATAACTGGGCTAATGCAGTCGCTATGCATAGGGGACATTTGAAATAAGAGATAGAGAAATAACAGGTGGAGATATTATAAATATAAAGTAACAAAGCGAGCCCTCGAGCTTACAAAGTTACAAAGGGACATTCATATATACTCATACAGATTATGAAGAGACTTGCTATTCCCTTCCGCTAACTCACCGCAATTGTATTCATCCGAATGGTCGTAGCAATTCATATGTCCGTCGCAATGTTTCACTAAAGGGATGCAAAGAGTGTTCTTGCATGTCCACTCATCGTCCAGACAATAATGTTCCACATCCACACATCTGAAACAAATTCATTATTCCTTTATAACAATATTTTTACTCATTAACTACAAACTTCATAAAGAATGTTCTGGTTCTGAAATGAGTCTATAGTGTTGGACTTGAGCGAGAAATAATTAATAAAGATACTGATTCTCATTTTGTTTTTGTAATTCTCATCTCATGTCGTCTTATCCAAATGAGTTTCCTAAATGGATGAAATGAGAATAATAATGAGATTATCTCGGAAATTCCGTTATACTAGATAATGCCTATTATTTATTGCAATAAAAAATATTTCTTGGGAATATCATATTTCAAAATTTGAGCACATTATACAACATTAAAAATTAAAAATGACCTTCTGAGATAAATCTAATTTTATAACACAAATTCTTTAATCTGTAACTTTTCAGCAGTTTCTTTGTCCTTATTTCTTGGCCGTACTTGAGCTACCGGCTCAGAACCGCTATCATAGCAGGACGAAACATGAATATCGTCTTCCTGTTGAAGAGAACTTTCTTTTTCATCACGACTTTCATCTTCAAGTGTGATCTGTTAATTAAATTGTTAGTCTGAAAAATTTTATTATCAATTGAAATAGTCCTTCTTAATTGACTTTCCAAATTCAAATCAGCGGAATCTGAGAAGTGACTCACATCCATATATTTCAAATCAGTAAATAGTTATTCACATTAACATCGCGCAGTGAAGCCAGTTGATTTTATCATAATGTTTGATCAGCTTCAGTTAAGCCGCTTGCAGAGCTGCTGATATCTGTTCTTCCACTGATCTTCTAATTGTCTCCTTTATTAAAACCTTGACAACTTCATACAATTTGTCCACCTTATTAATTGCGTCGAGAAATGAAGGGAATGCTACGTACTTGTCACCACTCAAGAGATCTGAGACAGTCTTGAGAAGTCTTAGATATGAATTCACAAATTCCACGCATAACTGACCATTCATGCTGTGTTAGACGCAAATGACTTGAAGCATAATTATTTCGGCAAAGTAAATCTAATGCATATTCTATATTTGATGCAGTCTAGATTGTTACACAGCTAGAATACCACGTGGTTTAGCAATCAATATTCGGAACCAGCATTTTGATGTCACAGGACTCTCAACAGATCATAAATAGAATCCTTCATTGATATGATTTTCCCCCAAAGACAACAAAGTCTTCACAGTTTACCAAGTACAGTTCCGCAGTCAGTGTTGAGTTCATCTTTGATGAAGTCCTTTGATTCGAAGTTCACAGTATCTTTATTAGTTTCAAACTCTTTTTCATTGGCAGAGGATTCATCAAACTGATTACAATGATTTCGCGTCTTCCAGCTTGAGATCTTGAAGCGTCTCCTGAGCTAACAAATTGAGAATTTGAGCTCTACAGCAGAAATACAGATTTTCGAAGTCAAACTCCATGAGGTAGGACAGCTCCCTCATGAAAGTCTCCCTTGTTCAGGAGTTTTCCACGGTCATTCCTTGTACTTTGTTGGAAGCAGCAGCAATATCTCGATCTGCATGGTATCTATTTGGAGGCAACAATCGATGAGAAATGGATAAAAGCCCCAATTATCACTAACGAAATTGACAGTGATTGAATTCCATCATGTGCATCATTTTTTGATGACATTTCCACGTTTTCCAACTGACAAATCGATCAAGGGAGTAGATGAGATGAGATGACGAGAACAAAATATAACCGACAAGTTTGGAAAAGAGAACTTCATAATCTAACGAGCTTGAGCGAGACAATCGAGTCTCTCATATCGTCGTCCGAAACTAGTAATTACTCAGTTTGGATCAAGAAGACGTCCATGATGATCTATAATCAGGAAACATTAAGAATGTCCTTCAAAATCCCTCATATAAAAACAGCTAACATTCATATTGTGTGAGATGTAATAATCTAGTATTCGTGGTAGCGGCTATTCTGTTCGACTTATGGGGTGACGCTTGGGAAATGGAACACTCACTGTGCCAAAAGGGACGCTATGGTGTATAACAAATATGGCCGCAATAAACGCTTCGATCGTTTTGATTTACGTATATGATTCATATGGAGTCCATCTTTCTGTTCTCGAAATTCATCGCTTTTGGTGACAATTTTTCACAGTTTCTGTACAGTGGCTATGCTTCTGTTCATCTTTTTTTTTGTTTAATATTTTCTTTCCTTTTTTTTTTAGAAAAAGAAAAACAAATAATTCAAGTTCAAGATGAAGAGTATTTGCACGGAAGAGTACATTGTAGTAAACGATAAAAACGGCATCAAAATTATATTGTGTTTGTTGAAGTAGCCTTGCAGGTACTTAAAGTTGGCTCCTGGTTCTAACCACAGTCTAAAGCCTTGCTTGCTGATTATCATAATAAGCATTCCAGTGGATTATTGTGGCAGAAATTACTGAGTCTACTATTACGGCATTATACAGTTTGCGGTTTTTCCTTTTCCCGCATAAAACAGATGTAAAATAAGAACTGTTTGCAAGATGAGACAAAAGAGGTATATTACCTTATAAACATTAAAGAACCGCACGCCAAATTGAAGAAAATGCACTTCTTAAAAGTAATACTTATGCAGTGGGGCTGAACAAACTTCAATTTTAAGATCGTTTCATATGGAGGTTTCTGAATAATTATGGTAGTCTATAGCCCCACGGTCATTATTATTATCCTAACCGAACAGTTGAATTTTCGAAAACAAAAATATAAATTTTTAACAAGAACGTTTATTTACAAATACGTAGTTGGGTTTTTAATCAAAAAGGCGAATTTTCAACTGAATAGTTGAATCCTCGATTGAAACAAATAAATTTTCCATTCAATTTGATATAACTCAATTTTTGAGTGTCAAAAATTGAGATGACAAAAAAATCTATACCTATGAAAAAAGTGAAAAAATTTGTCAATTGAAATGACCATAAAAATTAAGAACACAAATCTTTCCTCTTGCTTAACTCATCTATCAATTAGATTATTATAAATTTTAGAAGAAAAATGACAAGGATTTGATTGATTGATATAACCTGAAACTGAATTACAGTGAAATAGTAGTGGTCTTTCAATAATGATATAAAATTATAGTAGCAAATAAATTGCATATCACGCCAATTTTCTGTAATAATTAGTTATAAATAACTGAGTCCGAGCTCAATATATAAGTTAAGAGAAAAAAATAAGTATGTTTATTCATAGTATCTGCGTTTATTCCTAAATAATGATGGTCCGAACTCTGGAACTAGCTTGCTAAAATAAGTCATTTAAACATTTCCCGATAGCGGCTTGGTATATATTCTTTGTTATCATCCACTTCATAAATCGGTCGTATGCATTGTATTTGGTTTTAGATTTTTCTAGCAGCATATTTTCCTAAACACTTGCAACAGCTTTAACAAAAAAAAAATCACACTTGCACTTCGAAAACGTTGGTTCTAACCTCGAACTTGTAATTAGCGGTTCGCTTGGACACTGAGCGCTGCTAACTGCTTTGAATGATCTTCTTCTTTACCCACACTCCTCTGCTAGAAGGGTGGAGAAACTATAAGCTTAGGTTCGGAGAATTCTCCGTGCAAGTAAAGACGCAACCTATTGAGCCTTGGCGACACTCAGTGCTTGGCGATGAAGTTCAATTAATATTGAATGAATTGTAAACTGCCTTTAGTAATGTATTGATTGTGCCTTGAATATTAGGTGATAAGATAGGAGAGTCAGAGGGAATACGTGCATCAGGTAGATAGAATTGAACCGCAGGTGGCGTTTGTGTAACTGTGAAATGGCGCGAAAATTATGGAGGCTTGCGACCAATGAGATATGAATGTGTCATCCGCGCAGGTCCTGCCATTCATCATATTCTCCAAAAATGTTTCCTGTCAGACGTCGAATTCACCGGTAGTTGATCTCATTCATTTAAACGTTTCTGAAGCACAATTTTGGTATCTTTTTACAATGAAGAAAGGAAAAATAATCTCGAAATCCCTTAGACACTGAGCGCTGTTCTGGACCGCCGCGATGCGCGAAATTTCTTATCTGTAAAGTGCACATGCGCGTTCATTGCGCCTATGCGGGGGTCTATAAGAATCGGAATGCGCATTCGCCAAATATTATTCCCGCGTTGTTGTCAAAAGTGAGTCACTCTGCATACAATTCAGATACATGGAACGGCCTACTTTCGAGGTACGTGTTGCAAAAAATATATCATAGTATGATGCCCAGAAATGTACAATATTTACTGACGTTTGTAATCAACTCTGAATAAAATTTAAGAAATAAGGGATGAATTTGTTACCTAAAAGCGTCAAAGTCAAGTCGATGACACTTCTGTTTGTTAATTAAACAAAGCCCCGCACAGCCGGTGGGGTCCAGGTTATCCGGTCCCTTTCTGCAGATGGGAACTTCCTCGTCGACAAGTGCCACGCAGACCTCTCCTTTCACGCAGTCGTCACAGAACCTTGTGGAATTTAAGTCCACCATTGCCGTGGTAGAATACACCTCGGTTTCCGTTTCCGGCTGCTCGTCGTTGGCGTCCGGAAACGGGAGGCTCGCGTTTAAAAGCACACCTACTGGGAGTGCAGAGACCGCATCGTTCGACACATTCTGCTCATTCATTAGGTGCTCGAGACCGGAAGTGAAGTTCTCACTCGTTGTTGTATTGTGTCCTGAAGACCTCAAGTATTGCTGGATAATTTGCAGCTTTTGCGGTTCTGGAATAATAAAAATCAAAATATACTTAATAACTCAATACACTTCAAAAGAATAAGGCATTTTAATCGATACTATTTTAGTTTTCAAAAATTTCATTTCAGAAACTTTGAAGATGGACGTTCTTGACCAGTAGAGTATTTCCATTAAGCGATAAAATTTAAAAATGGAAATAAATAAACAGCATGCAAGACCCGGTGCGGACTACACTTCGGGGAAAATAAAGTTTTCAAACAAAAAAAAAAAGACAAGAACATCGGATAAGTGTATAATTAAACGTGGCCCTTTGAGGGAGCCGCAGCTAAAATATGCGAAATATTGGAATCTTCAAGCTCTAAAGTCAAAATTCACTTGTCAAAGTTCAATAAACTAGCATCAAATCTTTTTTAAATACGAGGCGGCAGTCCATTTTTAAATAAATAGGTACAAAAAAGTATGTATACCGAAGGAAAAACAGCTCAATATAATTTGTTCGGTAACGTAAGGTTAAAATTGGTAAAATTTTGAGATTAGAGCTTCAGTCTAAAAGCCTCCACGCTTCGATTTGCTTCAACTTCAGTTCAGCATATATATGAGTGGGTTATAATGATTCAATTTTTAGAGAGATTTCTTTTTTCAATCACTTTCAGGACGCCTAGGTGATCTTACCGATGTAAACAACCCGGACTGGGTTCCTTGCCAAAATTTATTATATGCCATGGGCTCAGCTCTCAAAAGATCGGATGCTCTTGCAGCACATGAAAGGCGGACAAAAAGCGTAGAACGATATGTCAGGAATGTTTTGAGTATATTTTTCCAAAAAATACAATGCAAATATATAAGATAACGTTAATTTATGTAGGTCGATGCTGCTAAAAGATCAAACGAGCCATTTCGCTAGTTCGTCTATATACGTTTTTGCTCATCCTTCGTTGATGGTGACAGCCTTCCGTAGAAGGAAAAAACAAAAGCGGCTGCATTTATTATTATTATTTTTTTTTTTCAATTGAGTAAGAACCACAAGAGCCCTCGACGCTTGGGTAATCCCGTTGCGTCCCCATGTAGGGTTCTTTGTTGCATTTATCGAGCAGTCCACATTGAAACAGTAATGCACCATTTTGTTGAATTAGCAGCAATGATTGACAACTGCTGATTATATGACAATAATTCAACGTGGTTCACTGTACATAACACTGAGAGTGACCCCCATGGCATTCGGCCATTTTGGAATGACGTCACAAGTGAAAATACTCTATAGGCTAATGGGTGCGGACATGACCTTGAGATTTAATGGACTTGTTTGAAAGTGCTCGCAATGGCAAGAACCTATTTCCCTGATAAATAAATTGGTGTTTTTTAACGCAATTTTCAGAAATTAATCCCTACTGACGATAGAGCTTTAATTACGGTAATACGATTTGGAACCATTTCGCCAAATGATCGCTTTAAGAAGGTACCAAATATTACTTTATATTATTTATGATTTAAAATTGTGAATAATGCGACGCATAAGATTTGGCGGTTACAAAATGCTCATCCTGAAGTTTCACCTCAGATACGCTTGTTTTCCACACGAAAATTAAAAGAAAAACCTGATCAGTCCACAACGCGCTTATAGAAATTTCATTTTCAAAAAAATCATAAATGAAACACGTGACATTTTATCTCCAGAAACGAGTACAGGAAAAAAAGAATGAAGCGAGCGTATCCTCGAGATTGAAAAGAGATGAAGAAAGAAGCTCGCGGCAAGATCGCGGGAGTTCCAATCTCAGCGATTTCCGAAGTTCTTCTGCGCGAATCTGTCTCGAGCAAAAACCGGCTCTCTCGGCAAACATCCGACGTAGGTAACGGTCTTTGAGGATGCACTCGTTTTCACGGTAAGATGTACCGTGAAGGAGAGAAACAGAAAAGGTATCATTTTCTTTCATCGCCTCTCACCTCTCCATCTATCTTTTCAGGAGTACAGTATTGAATTTATGATTGTTTTCAAGAGATTATGGGAAGAGGGGAGGGGGAGGGGATGTGATAATGTTTCGAAAAGAGATTACCCAACAATTATAGGCGTCGATAAAAAATAATTATAGAGGACGTCCCGCGGTATGAAGGGCAATCAATTTGGAACGCTGAAACACTAGTTTTTGAATCCTCGGTTATTTTAAATTGGCTGAAATTACCGGTAACATACCGCATTGTAACTATAGATTCGAGAATTCATGAGAACATCCAATTTCAAAGCATATTCACTGGTGGTTCCACTTTTCTTACACTGAGCGTGAATTTGACACCAATTACGAATTTCCGTTTTGGCAATCTAGCCTCAAAAAAGCGCATGCCTGGAGTGGATTTGCGGGATACGTCCATCTTTATTTACTTGCCTTCTGCTTCCATTTAGTGATCCCAACTTTGGTATGTAGACATACTGAGCTTGCGCTAGGATACATGAGTGAAACACAACGCGACTTATTATTGCCATGGTAACGTCTTGTCGTGACGTGTTCCTCTCATGCATCCTAGCGCAAACGCAGTACGTCTACGTGCCAAAGTTTGGATTTCTGCTACACGACCTCTATGAGCTCGTTTGGTAAAATCCATTTTAATTGGTCATAAGCCACAATAAGCTGTTGTTTCACTTTTGATTCAGCTTAATTTTCAGGAAGATAGAAAACCAGAACACACAGAAGGTCACTTTTTTGGCTGCACGGAACGAATGCATTATGACGTTGCAAAGTCAGAGGATGCACGGTTTTGGTATCTCATTGATCTTATTTTTTACAATCTTTTATTTTTTTACCATCTCCGGACTTTTTTTTTCTTCCTCCCCTTTCTTTCCAATCGGTGCAATATCAAAAGAAGAGTTCCCTATGCAAGAGCTGTGAATCGTAACCAGCATTCAACTTCCGTTTTTTATCTCTTTCTTACCCACCTGCTTATACACTTGAATGATTTCTAGTACCTCTTTATCCTTTTCTGGTCTCCTCAACGGAAGGTAGAGAAAAAGGAGGAAAAATGAACCTGGAGAGGAGAAAACTCGTTGATTTGAGATGATCCATAATCGTTCAAAAAGGTAAAAAAAAAGTCAACAGAGTTCGAATTTCGTAAAAGAGCGGGAATTCGTATTGCGTTCTTTTGAGGGCATTTGAACGTTACGTTACCAGTTCGTAGTGACGTTTCTGTCTCCGACAGCTTTATAATTTGAAAAATATGAACATTGTTCAAAAATTTTGGAATATGGTTCTAATAAGGGCAATTTTGTCTGGCCCTCTTTGGTTTTTATTTCATCCGAATGTAACCGATACAAATATGGTTGGAGATACTACAACTAAGCCTGCTGAAAATCATGACTATCGAATAAACTTCTGAAACTGCTGGACCACAATAGAAAACTGTACTTAGACATGGTTTATGGTTTGCGCGTACTCAGTAATCGCACTCGCATGATTGGCGATACACCCCTCAGTTTCGAGACTCAATATATCCAAGTCGATGATAAACAATATAAAAAAACTGTCGGATTGCTTGATCTGTCGTTCAAACAAAATCCAAAAGAATCACAGATAATTTCAGATGACCTGAAAAATTATAAGGAAGTTTTGATTGCTACCAATCCGCGCAAGAAGCGGTACCGTTCCAGTGAACAATTCGCACTAGCAACAATAACGAGTACAAGAACTTTATTGCAAAAATTTCCAACGTATCGTACAGACGATCGTCAAAAGGCGGATGTTCCCTCCCACAGTATACGATAGAAAGGAAAAATTTCAAGACTGACTACGTCTATTGGGATGATCCTAACGAACTAGTTAATCGGCTTCGTTCGTTCTTAGCGTCTCAGGCAGCAAGCAACCAGAGTCACAGCATGGAAATTACATTTCGATGATAGAGGAACTGCGAGAAGCTGGAATCATATGTTAGGAGCGTACTCTGGGAATATCGTCAGTATCACGATAAGTATCGACGTGTTTGGACAATTTGGCATTGCTAAAGAGCAATACGGCGCAGTCAATTTGGGACTTGTGCAACGCATGGTATAGATACGTACAATGTATCAAGTCACATCATCTATGCGAACAGAGATTGATGATAATGGTTTGTTGATACGTTTCCTCAATGAATAAACCACCGAGAAACTAAAAAACCTGCAGATTGATATCAATAAGATTTATTAGTTTGCAACACTGAACTCATTGCTCAGTTAGATGCCCGATTAAACGCACTCGAGAATGAACAGAGAGATATTGGCAGTAGTCGTAGAACTGCCAATCTGCTAGAAAAAAATATCCACATCCTCGCGTGCAAACAGGTTGTATAGAAGAGACGTAGCAGGTAGAATGGGTTGAAACACTTGGGCTATACCTGTTAAAAGCAAGAGTAGACCAGCTGTAACTTCAACAATGCATTCTATACTTGTGCAGGGAAGTGACACAAAGAATTTACATACAGATCAAGACAAAGAATTTTAAAATTCACATTTTAAAAGACTCTTGCAACGATATGACATCAATCCCTGATCAACACATGGTAATCGGAAGGCATTAGTCCGTGCAAGATTTAATCCCACACTCAAGAATAGGATGTGGCCACAATTCAGCTGGAGAGGCAGCTTAAAGTGGATAGACATTTTACCTGGTCTTATCTTTAGGTACAACAGTACCAAACATCGATCAATCAGTATAAAGCCAAAAGATGTCGCTGCCAAAGATGAAGAAGAGATGATGGAACGCTTTGAAACGCTTAAAAAAACTGAGAGATATACCCAGGAAGTGGTCAAATTTTAGAATTGGGAACAGGGGAACGGTGTTCCCTGAACCCTGTCCAAGGGTTCGATGAACCCCCTATGTGGGGTACCACTGACAGGTCCTGTTTCCAATATACGCCATGGTCTCTAGATATAGATGGTGTGTTAATTGCATTGCGTGAAACAAGGGCCCTCTATTCGGTAGGAATATGCAAGCGGATATCTCGGTTTCAAAACCTATGCGCCAAGTATAAATAAAATGCACGCTGTCTCGGCTTGGCATGTAAATACAGTCAGCTGACTCAAAAGAAGATCATACACGTAATTATGGCCTAAACTCGGCACGCGTGTGTGACGTCATCCACTATCCAGGATATAATACAAATGGGTGGTCCTTACATATGCCACGTGAAATGATAGTCTGATTTGCATGCATGCAGGCTACTCACATGTATAGAGTTGTGGTCTAATAACAAAAGATGCAAATAATGCACCTTCCAATATCTATACAGACTATGGCGTATAATCGACAAAGCTGTCAAAGATTCCGTACCCTAATTGTCGGAGACTCAGAACCCACAACTGGGTAGCATGAACACCACCTAGGGTACTTTCCGTTGCACGTTTTTTAAAAAGGATATACGCCCAATCGGACAACAGAGATATTTACTGTGGATTGAGTTAGGTCGACAAATCCAATGACTTTCAAGCTAAGAGTGATGGAATGCGAGCGTGAATGACAGTTTATTCTTAGTTGTGTTTTCAAAATTGTAACGCGAGAGTGCTTTGTGAAGGGACTAGGGATGTTCGATGTTGAATAAAAGATGTTAAATAAAGTTAAAATAGTGATCATATTTCCCGAGTTATTTTCTGTACATGTATACTCCTTCCGCAACGTTCAAACTTTTAACAAAGAGACTACCAAAATCATACTATCGCTGGTGGATTCTATGAACAAGAACTTCTCAAAGTTAGGCATCCAGATGCACACCTTGTGGAAAAAGTAATTAAGAAGCGTAGCAACCAATTATTCGTAAAAAGGTTAGGATTTTATAATTCACATAATAGCTAGATAGATAAATCAGATATATACAATGATTTACAATAGAGAAATTCTTCAGGCAATATTTAAAGCTAATCTTGTACAACTAGATCTAAAAGCTCTACGTCACTATCAGCAAGTACAAGATCGTCGTCGTCGACATCATAATTGTCAACGATGTCCATGATCTTGTAATAACTCCAAGCAAGAGTATCAGTACTATTTTGTAACAATAATCGCTTGTCGTCATGAGGACTGAATGCAATTTTTATTTGTTCAAGTGTTGACAATTTATCACGTATTTCCCGAAGGAAATTGTAAGGAAATAACATGATCTGTCATAATGGGATAGAGATGGAGTCAAAAGTCGGCAAAAAATATATCCCAATTTTTATGAATGGCCCCTAACGTGTTTCCAATCAGTTTAGGAATCGGAAAACGAATGTCGTGTTTTCTATCATCGAAATCGCGATTTTGTAAATCGAATCTGAGCCGCGAATGCTACTAGAATTGTAAATCACGACATTTGGGGGCATGGGAATATTATCCGTGGTACGATCTTGCGGTCACGTGCAAAAGTCAACGGATAGCTCGTGTATCGCTGATTTATAATCTGCCATGAAATCATTGCACACCCGACTTTCAATGATTTCAACGATGATCCGCGTTTGATAGCGTGCCGACTTCTAGTTTTCCTGCATCCCGTGCCTCCTTAGTTCAGTTAGTTGCTTGGCTTCTTTCTTCATGTGTTTTGCACACAAAAAACAATTGCGGCTATAATTAATTATAAAGAGCGCCATTGAAAGTGGATTTCCGAGGTTGCGTGCAAACATCATACTTATTGTAACCGTGACTGCTAAACGTGCCTTCTCAATAATTATATACCTCCTAAGGCCCAGGATTTTATATTATCAAAGCAATTATACATTTGTATAGATTTCTGTAACTCATTCGGCTGGAAAAACATAGTTTCTAAAAAATTGCCATGTTTGCCATACTTTGCTATGTGTGATCTTTAATAACTATTTATAAACGCTAAGCTAATGTCCTTTTATAGCAAAGATATATAAATTGTTTAGATTCACACGTTTGGAAGGCGATTCCAAAAAACGGATATTTTATGCGAAATAATAGAACACGATATTGCTTTTTGACTAACTTGTGTTAACTTCTTTGATTGGACTTTGGGCATGATATTAGGTAGCATGACTCGTATTATTTTCATTTTTGTTTATGGTCATTTATAGTACACACACGGAGCTGTTGTACACTGTTATATGAATAATGAATGATGGAAAATCATAAATATATTAATTAAGAATAAAAAACACATAAAAGTACTCCCATCAGATGGCGCAGTGTGGCGAAACGAATAGGCCAAGGTGAACATTGAATCAGTCAGCATGTGTTGTGTTTACCTGTGTAATATTTTTTTGTTTTGATTTATTTCCCTATTATTATTTAACCTATTTATTCTTCATGAAACTGTAGGTATTATACATTTTTTGCGCGAAGACGATTTGAACATATTTCAAATATTCGCGCCATTTCGAAACTTGTTGTCTTCTGCAGCAGACGATATAATCAAAATTTCAACCTCTATAATCTCAGTTTCATAAATGAGAAAATATTGAGTTTTTTTCTGATTAGTCGATATATTGGTGGACTGCAATGGGTCAATTTTTATCGACAAGTTTCTTTTTTTAATCACTTTTAAGAAAAATATATTATATATAAAATAACGTTAATTTTTGCAAATCGATGATGCTGAAAGATCCAAAAGGCCTTTTTGGTAATTGGTCTGTGCATAATTTTTTCTCATTGTTCGATGATTATGATTTGTGACGGCCTTTCATAGAAACAAAAAACGATAGCTGCTGCTTGTTTGTTTGTTATAGAATGATATTCTAGACTTCTTCATTATATTCCTCGAGCTGCCCGCAATGAACCAGCAATGGACAATTTTGTTGAAATAACAGCAATATTTGAAAATCCCTGATTATTTAACAACGATTTAGCGTAATTCACTGTTCGTAACACTGAGTGTGGCCCACATGGCATTCGGCCATTTTGAAATAACGCAACAAGTGGAAATACTCTATTAGTAGAAAATACGTATTTTCAATAAAATAAGCACTTCCCTTCAAAAGTTTCAATACTTCGAATATTACAATATTTATCAAAAAATGGCTCTCAATAGAAGAAAAATAAATATAAAAGAGAAACAAGATTGGCTATTATTAATAAAAGAAAGTGCAATTGAAAGTGGAGTTTTGAGGTTGCGTGCGAACATGCTTATTGTAACGCATGACGACTATAAACGTGCCTTTCCAATAATTGTTTACTGCCTGTGGCCCAGGATTGTATATTATTGAAAGAAGAATAATAAAAAAGAGCCAAAAATTTTTTTCTTTTTTTCAAAAAAACAATAAAAAAATAAAATAAAAAAAACAAGAAAGAAAGAAAGAAAGTAGGCAATTGACTAGTTGACTATTTTTAAGAAAGTAGTTCAATCTCCAACCAAATAGGAATTTTTGACCAAAAGAAATGAATTTTAGATCAAAAATATAATAGTAGACTTTTCAATCAAAAAGTGTAGAATCCAACGAAAATTAGTTTCATTTTCCAATTTGGTTCTTTTAATACCGTTCAAATTCAAGCAAAACTGAGAAGAAGGGGAACATTCTTGAAAACCGAAAAAGGATTTCTCGAAAAAAGAGATAAAGAATGAATATACTTCCTTTTCTTTCAAGTCTTTTAATAATAAAAAAAATAATATAAACTGTATCACTTGCAAGCTTCAAAAATTGTTATTGCGTATTGCACAAATATAAAAAAATGCATTAAACAGATCAAATTAAAAATGGTATGTCTTATGGTGAAAGTTGAAATTTTATTGTCACTAAAGACTGCAATGAGCCAATAAATTCGAAGGACATTGCTTTCATAAATATTTTTATGAATAAGGAGATTGTTATCTTATATTTTATTGAAAGACTCGACTCTGTCAATCTAACTCGATCGTGAGATAAATTTTTTTTGACATATTCTTTTAGTTGAGCAAGACTAACTTTCTATGTTCATTTATGATGTGTGAAAAACTGTACAATTATAAATTATGACCTACTAATTCTAATTTTTATTCAAAACTAGAAGTCATTTGTTAAATTTTTTTATGAATGACATTCAAAATATAGTCGCTCACAATCTGTCTCAAAGTATAACACATTCTTATCACACACTTCCTTTATTGATAACTCAACAATTGTATCAAGAATTCTTTCAACAAAGAAATAATTGCGAGAGTGTATCCAGACATTCTGTAATGTTCATTTTTCATTTAAATAATAATTAGAGCCAGAAAAGGCGGCATTGAAAAAATTTCATTTCGAATTTCGAACTCTATATGAAAAACGAAATTCTAGGTAATTATCTCTATATCAGTGATGGGTGAGTATTTTTTTGAAAAAAACTAGTATCAGCGCGCCTAGGGCGCGCGTCCGTAGGATCTCGCGCTTCGCGCTCGATAATATATTTGACTCGCGCTTCGC
>WSXT02235387.1:0-15980 GCA_011762715.2 Neuroterus valhalla | reverse complement strand
AGCCGAGCATGCGAAGTGCCACGCTACGGGAGTTGGGCAAATATCATGCTACGCTAGCAGTCCTTTTCTCTCCGTGTGGTAGCTCACCTAGTAAAGCGTATGTCTGATAGTCGTGAGGTTTTACGCTCGATTCTTGCTGCCTTCACTTTTTTTCAATGCTTTTTTTATCGCGAAACTGCTTATTCATTCATTTTTAATGATAATTTTTAAAATTCTAATTTTTCAAATGTATTAATCATTATGTTTATTAAGAACTGAGTTTCAACTCTTTATTATCTCTCGTTTGAAAAGCTGTGTACATTCTTTAAAATTAATAGGGGGGAAGTGGATTTAGGAAGGAGTTTTTGTAACGATCTTCATGATTTTTGTGACGATAAAGGAATGAATGTAATTTATTAAAATCGTGAACATTTTGTACATATATTTTAGGGGAAATTGTGAAATTTTCAAATTTTTTCTATTGAGAAACATGGAAGATGTCGGCTTCAGCTCATCAAGCGTCACTATTGGAACTCAGTGCTTGTGTACATAATGGAGGCCACAGTTTTTATCCGAAATGCATGAGGTTCAAAAAATACCTTCGGCAAAAACAAAGTTTCTATTTGAACCCCGTTCAAACAAAATTTTTATTCAATTTTTCATGGGTGTGTAAACGGCAGACATTGATTTTTTTTCGTTTTTTTCATAACTTTTCTTGCGTTTAAAAAATACCTAAAACAATGATAGAACTACGGATTAAGGTTCAAATAGAGGGTAATGATATAAAGAAAATATCTGCTTAGTATGAGAATGATGGATCTAAAACTTTTTGAGCTAATGTGTACACAAATCTCAAAAAAGTCGTTTCGAGAAGAACAAGTTCGGAAAAAATGGTCAAAAACAACGAAGTCGAGACGGTGATACCATTATTGTAATTATTTACTGGTTGATCAGCCATTCCAGCACAATTGAAATTTTTCATTCCAACTTTGCGAAAATATTTAATTACTTGTAGTATCTATATCTTTAATTTGAACTAGAAAAGGTGTGTTTCAAAGGAAAATTGCAATGTAAAATACGAAATGACAATGTTTTCATACGAAACATAAAAAAGAGAACAAAGGAAAAATATTCAATCTTCTTTCAAAAATTTATCAATTTACTTTGTTGAATTTGTTTTATTTATTTATTATATATTCGTTGGCTTTGCTTATGTGAATTAATAAATGTTTAAAGGATGATTGATAATTCCTGTTTTTTTTTGTATTTTATATTAAACATCCTGATTTCGTATTTAACAATGTAATTTTTCTTTGAAACACTTATTTCCTCATTTGAATTGGGAAAATAAATACTAAGAATGAATGAATAAATAATATTTTAAACAAAAATGCCCAACTTTCCAAGCAAGAGATAATAATGAGTCGAAAAAGAGTTTTCAGTTACAGAAAAATTGATTGAAAAATCGATAAAAATTAAAATTCTAATAATTATTGCTGAAAAATGAATAAATAAATAGTTTCGCAATAAGAAAAGTATTTAAAAAAAAAGTAAAGGCAGCGAGAACAGAGCGTTCAACCGCGCAGTACATAAAGTCGGACGGTCATGAAATGCAAGCTCAAAATGAAATTTTTGAACAAAAAGGAGGATTGCTATATTGTCTTGGAATGGCTGATTAACCAGTGAATAATTGAATAATGGTATTACCGTTTCGACTTCGTTGTTTTCGACCATTTTTTTCGAACGTGTTTTTCTCGTAACGACTTTTTTTAGATTTGTATACACTTTAGCTCAAAAAGTTATAGATCAATCATTCTCATACTAAGCAGATACTTTCTTTATATCATCACCCTCTATTTGAACCTGAACCCGTAGTTTTATTATTGTTTAAAGTTTTTTTTTAAACGGAAGAAAAGTTTTGGAAAAACATCTAAAAATCAATGTCTCCTGTTAACACAACCATGAAAAATTGAATAAATTTTTTTTTTTTTAGATGTGTCTCAAATAGAAACTCTATATTTTCCGAAGGTAAATTTCGAACCTGATGTATTTCGGATAAAAACTGTGGCCTCCAGAATGTACGCAAGCACCGAGTTCCGATAGTGACGCTTGATGAGCTGCAGCCGACATCTTCCATGTTTTTTGATAAAAAATATTAAAATATCACAATTTTCTCTCAAATAAATGTACAAAATTTCCACAAAGTGGTAATAAGTTACATTCATCTCTTTATCGTCACAAAAATCATGAAAATCGTTACAAAAACTCCTTCCCAAACCCTTTTTTCCCCTTATTAATTCAATAGAAAATACACAAATTTCCGAACGAGCGATAAGAAAGAGTTTAAACAAAGTTTTTATTAAACAGAATGAATGAATAATTATAAAAAAATCATTATTTTATTTATAATTATTGAAAAATAAATGAATGAACATTCCTGCAATAAAAAAAGCATTAAAAAAAGTGAAGGCAGCGAGAATCGAGCGTGAAACCTTACGGCTATCAGCCATACGCTTCACAAGGTGAGCTACCACACTGAGAAAAGAATACCGTACTGGATACCAGGAAATTTTTTTTTTATCACCTCTCCGACTACTGTTGAAACAGTAATAAATACGGGGTTCAACGTATTCATTGCGGTGGATAACCGCAATCGCCTGACAGTCTTCAGTACTGTGGCTCGAAGGATTAGTTAAGTGGAGCCACCGTACTGAGTACGGGTTTTTCACCGTTCTTCTTGCACAGACACTAAATTTGTACTAAGTTTGTACTAAGAGAAAATGTACTTGCTGATATTTACTTCCTGAATATCAAAAGTCATATAAGCTCGAAATATCTCGATGAGCTGGTAATATATGTATCAGGGTCACGTTTTTAATGGTAAAGAAGTTAGCGTTTCCGAGTAATTTGAAAAAACGGGGTCTTATACAGTGTAAATTTTTTAGTTAACATGCAATTTTCCGTATTTTTTACGAGGTTATATATACCCAAATCATAATAAAAACATACCTTTTTGGTGAAGTCAATCACAAACCAACTTCTCCAGCACTGACGCGAACTCCAAATCACTTTAAATCCTCATTTACGACAAGAAAACAACTAACAATAAGAAAACAAGGCGATTCTTTTATTCTTTTTGACAACGATGGAAATAAAGAATGCGGTATGTAACAAATGCATATCAGCTGCACTGTATTGAAAACTATGAATGACTGTATTGGTAACGGCCAATCGCAAAAATCAACACGGGGAGTCCCCGTAAATATTCGGGTGTTCAACCGTACTCAGTCCGGTGAGCAAAGCGTATTTAATACGGTGCCCCGTCGTGAACGTAGCTCTTAACACGAGTAATATTTACGGTTATACAGACTATGGCTATTCACCGCAATGACTACGGTGGATACCAGTATGAGTATGGTTTTGACCGTGAAAAGTCAGCTGATTGCGAAAAAAATTATCTTCACCGTAATCAGTAAGGTTAAAGTCAGCAATCATCGCGTTATATTTTTCTCAGTGCAGGTGCTTGCAAGTACATTTTCGCTAGCTCAATGAACGTCCGATCGCAAATAATAAAATGCATTTTCCTCGAAGATGGTCCAAAATTGAGCACTTCCGATTTTTATCAGAAAATCTCTCGTAGGTGTCTACCACTTTGGAGAGTATCGACCAAAAAATAATTTAGTCGACCTAAGGTCCTCTTGCAAGCATGTTTTTATATTGTTATAATTATTATAATGCAACATTAAGATGTACTACGATTTTTCCGTGATAGAGTATATTTTTGTCAGAGCTTGATTTTGATTTCTTTTGTTACAAAATGTTACAGAATGTAACAAACTATTGCAAAATATTAAATACAAAAAATGAAACTGTGTGTCCTTGAAATCTTTCTTCTTATTTTCCTTTTTCTTTAAATATTTTCCCGTCAAAATTCTTTTTTTGCACTTTATCACTAAATTACTACAGTTGCTTCTTATCAAGGTCCAGTATTCTATCGCAACTTACTTCTGACAATATTTTATTTCAATTTACCAAAACATGATATTTGTCTGCCTTTTTCTACCACAGTTTTTCTGTTGCACCTTCCCCTTCAAAAATAAGTTACTTTTCTCTTCCCCTAAGTGCCTCATATATATCTCCTTTTAATTGATTCCGATAGGACGAGTAGGTATTTATTACGTATCTCGTATAGTCTTTCTGTAAAATGGAATTTCCCAGTTCTGATTAAAGTTCCCACGATTCAAACAAAAACTATTAATCTGAGAAGAAAAATGTTCTGGAACAAATTTTTTGATCCAAAGCTCCAAGATTTGTTCATAATTCATTGTACGTTCGAGAACATTCTTGAAATTTAATAATTTTTCAGGGATATTGGAAAATTCCTATATTTTTAAGGCTTTTATAAATATCCATAAGTTTCAGAAGATCTTAATGAATTTCTTTATATTCTCAAAAGACCATTAGTTTCCGTGAACATGAGCTCCTATAATCATCTAAGAATATTCATAATTTCTCATAGGTTTCTACAATCCTAATCATTTCAGAAAATTTAAGAAACTACCATCAAATTCCATAAGTTTCCGTAAATGCTTATAATTCCCCATACGATTTCAAAACCTTCATAAGTTTCCATAAGTTTCTTAGAATTTTCAAACGTGTCCATTACTTAAGGCAAAGCCACCATTAGTTGCCATGAGTTCAAGAAAGTGTTTATAAATTCCCATACACTTGTTCAAATTTTGCATGAATTTCGGATCGGCTTTCGAAACAGCTTAAGACTTCCTATGTAGTTAAAGAGCCTTCTGAATTTTCAAAAGTTTCCTTAAATGTGCATAAATTTCTACAAACACCTTGAAGTTTCACAAATTTATATAAATTTCCGGAAATCGTCCAGGATTCCCATAAACTCTCGGAACTGTCATAAGATCTCATATGTCCCCGGGAATCCGTATAGATTCTATTTACTGATTCAAAGTTCACGTAATTTCGATGAGTGTCTGGGAATTATTATAAGGTCCATACAATTATTCAACACTTTCATTAGTTTCCATAAAGACAAAGATCTTCATAAATTCTCTTACATCCATCAGAAACTTCAATCAATTTTCGTAAGTTTTTGGAATCCTAATATGTTCATGAGGATTCTCAAATCTTCATGAATTTCTATAAGTTGCGGGCAGTATTCGAAAATCCCTATAAACTTCATAAATCTTTGGAAATTTCCGAAAAATGTTTCAAATTCTAACCTTATCCTTGAAAGTTCTTTAAAGTTTTATTTCTTCCGGGAAATGTTTATAAATTCCTATACTTTTCCAAAACATTAAAAAATTTCCATAAGTCACGTGATTGACCACGTCACACAGTGGAACCAAATCCGAAAAAGCTGGCCAAAACCCCCAAAACATTTTTTTTTTCTATACGATTCTTTAAATGTTTTTCCTCAAAGGACAGTGAGGACCATCGAATTCCGGGAATCAAACAAAAAAATTATCAAAAGCTTGCCTAAGGTATCACTTTGAATCTGGTATTTGAGTGCGAAGATTCGTGCGCGTGCAAGGCGCTGAAACACGTGCGTATCCGAATGTGCGTCAGGCAGTGAAAAAAGTGTTTTATTCTGCAGCATGGCTGAGGCACAGGAAGGTATGTAGAATTAACATAAATTATGGACAATTAAAAGAATATTATTACGTAGAAAGTAGTTGAGAAAAATCAAATTCTTAAAATGTAATTTTTCGAAGTTAAAAAATCATATTTATGGAAGGATATAAAAAAAAGGTCCTCTTTGTTTCACACTAAAACTTGTTTAGGCTTGCTCCTCAGACATCAGATGTTCAAGGGAAACAAGATTTTTTTGCTTCTAGCTGCTATTCTGTCTCCAGTAAAATTTTGTATCCAATCTTTGAAGAAATTGAGAATTCTTTGCATCAGTGAATAAATTCAAATCCTTTGTATTATATGTGAATGAATTATGCATAACGTTTACATAGGTACACACTTCACTCGTTTTTTGTTATAGTATCAACGCTCATTAAGATCATACTCCAAAAACATTTGTATATTTATTTCAGCTAGAAAAGGTGAATTCCTAAATATGAACTTTTCATGATATTGAAACTTCCACTTTGTTTGAAGAAAAGTCATCTAATATGGCGGACTATTCATCAACAATAATATATAATTCTAACATTGTTCGATATGAGGGGTTTTGTGAGTTTACTGAATACAAATAATGGACACGAATTCTAAAAAATTTGTTTACTAAGCGTATTCTTACTTTATGTTTGTTAAGTCACTACTAACCTGCCTTCTATTAGGTTTTTCTAAAAATGGCAGGTTCAATATAGTACATCAATGAAATAACTGATTCAATGATAAAAATGTTAATATTTTGTGCATTTCACTAGTCTATATGACGATTGTAAAGTAAAACTCATTTAAAACAAGATAGTATCCTTAATAATATATTTATTGCAGAAAAATAATCATTTCATTGATATACTATACTGAATCTGTTATTTTTAGAGAAACTCAATGAAAGACATGAAGTAACGCCTTGACAAACATAAATTAGGAATACGCTTAGTAGAAAAATTTTTTAGAGTTCGTGTGCACCATTTGTATTCACTGACCTCAGAACTCCTCACACCGAATGATGCTAGAATTAAATATCATCCTAGGTAACTAGTCCGCCAAATTAGATCCGCTATTTTGTTTTTGAAATTTTTATTATCCAAATTGTAGTAACGAACCTCTAAAATCCCCTTACACCAATTTTGAAAAGAATAAAAAATGTATCTAGCATACACATCCGCCATTTTGGATTCGCCATTTCGTTTTTGAAATTTCTGTCACTGGATTCGTAGTCAGCGACCTCAAAACCTCTATCACACACATTTTTAAGAGAATTAAGACTTTATTTAGCATAATCGTCCGCCTTTTTGGATCCGCCATTTTTTTCTGAAATTTTTGACACAAGATTCGTAATCAGCGGCCTCAAAAACCCCCGTTATACCAACTTTGAAAAGAATAAAAAATTTATTTAGCATACTCGCCCGCCATATTGGATCCGCCATTTTGTTTTTGAAAGTCTTGACACCGGAATCGTAATCAACGATCTCAAAAACACGTGAGTATGAAAATTTGGCCCGATTTATGTACATTTTATCGTTTTGACCACCTTTTCGGGATTTGGTACCACTGTGCGTTTCCTCGCGTGATTGATTAGCTTAGGTAGCAAAAGTATGTCTCACATGGTTCGGCTACGATTTTCAGGACTGGATACATATAACCTTTTAATTTTTTAATCGATGTTCAGCAATCAATAGATTCATCTTTCCTACTTTCCTACATCCTTTGGGGAATAAATTCTTATATGAGAATGTAATTTGGATATTCTCAGCGAAATAAGCTTCAAAACTTTCAAATGAAAAAAAAAATCCAATGCTAAGGATTTGAAGAACATACAATCAATAAATGCAACATGTAAAAGCAAAAAATTAAAAAACAGTAAAATTCAAAGGATCAAGAATCAGTGCGTTCTAGATGGCTAACATATGTTGGTTTGAATTGGTTGAATGATTGCTTTCTTTCCTTTTAAGCTTGATACATTTATGCCAGTTATATTAGTTTTTTTTCATTTGAATTGATCTTAGTATTAAATTAAGTAAACTTACCGCCGAGATTCAGAAATACTGCTATCGTGAGCAGCAGATGGCTGATAAGGACCTTCATCTTCAAGATTGATTTCGTAGACAAGATAGATTTCGAAGACAGTGAAATTTGAATTAAGAACCCCGGAACTGCTATATATACTGCTCAGTATTAGAAAAATGACACGTCGAAACCTACAGCCAACAATTAGAATCGAATACAATCGTCACAGGCCTTGGACCTTTGACCGTAAGTTAGTTTGATCAATATCTAGAGGACTTTGCTTAATCAGCATGAATAACTGAGATTGAGAAATTAATATTGATCTATTCCTCACCGAGCTTACGGAATATATTTGTTTCATTACATTCACGAATCTTTCAAATATAATGAAGAGCTGTCCAACCAATATCTATACGAGTAATAGTTTATTTTCAGAAAACGAATTTTAATTTTTTTTTGCTCTTCCGATCAATAATCTACAAGAACATCGTCGCGATAGATGACAGTTTTCGATAGAACGATTGAATCAAACTCCTGATTCCCGCATTCATTTTGATGGAAAGATTACAACATCAGCTACTTTATTCATACTTTTAGGTTCCAAACTCAACTCAGGATCAGGAGTAAAATCCTATCATAGCATGAAAATTCTCGAAATTTATCTTTAGCATGGGTTTGCCATCCCTCAAAGATTTAGGAGGAAGATCGACACTGCTAACGAATCAAAATCAAACGAGATTTCCAAATTTTCATCAGAGACGTATTAGACAATTTCATTCTCATTCGCAAATATTTTATGTAGCAATAAATACACCTTCATTTCGAATCGTCTCCATACGATTATTCATTCAGAAATTCTTTGTTATCTCCAAATGAAAAGGAACGATAAGAAACTTGAACATAAACGCATTTCTAATACAGAAGATCAGCTGTAAATAAAGCACAGATGACATTGACATACCTAATTTCCTGGTTTATAGGAATTCGTGTCAGGATAGAGGAATTCCCAATTTACATTTCGTAGAATTTATAGCAGCATTCGACTCCGTAAACAGAAGGTTGTCTTCTGAGTGCATTTAACAGAGTCGAGTTGATTAAGGTTCAATGTTAAGGAAACCATAGTTATTTTCATGCACCAGAACCTGCAAGTAGATGAAAAGAGAAAAGAGGAAAAATGGATAAAAATGAGACTGAAGCGGGTGTACCTGCCAAGTCTACTTCTGTTCGGTATCCTATTGAGAGACTGAAGAAATTATGGAAGACTGTGGCCTTTCTGGGCCTTGCGCAGATTTCCTTGTAGAAAGGAATTCTAAAACCAGACTCCTATTCCGAGAACGGAGCGATTTCATTTTCAGGTGCTAAAAAACACATTGGAGAAATATGAGATGTTTCACCATCTCATAAGCATCACGAAAGTAAGGGATTGACGCTTCCGAACGGTCACGTCGCACGACACCTTATTCCACCCTGGTCTACACATTCTCACGACCTTTTAAATTTTGCAATGACATCCTCCGAAAAGCATATTGAGAAGTTGTTAGTTACACTCTTGTGCCATGAACGGAGATAAGGACTGATCGTTCATAAGGGATAAGTTCCTAATTTCCGGCCTACAACTCCTTTGTTCCCCGATGTTAATAAGCTATCTGCTCTGACACATGGAAAGTGCAATATATTTGTGAAGGCGTGTATCATCGGGGCAGCATGCCCTGCAATTATAAAAATTACAGCTTTATACCAATACAAATTTGATAACAATTTTTGAGAGCTAGAAACATATTCATAATTAGTTTTGAGCAATAACAAAGTTCGATGTTCAGGATATATTGCTAAAACGTTCTTCTGTTTTCATTGTAGTCAAAACGTGTATTCCAGGTTCTCAAAATCCTTAGGCCGCAAAAAAATAAAGAAATAAAAACGTATTGATACCCAGTATAGGACCTAGAATTGGAGTACTTATGTCTGTACAATAGTATTTTTATATAAATCTTGTTGTTTTAGAAGTCACCGGCACTTTTTGTTAATCCTTATCAAAACTGAATAGCTATCTTTCACACAATGAAATTTTTTATTTCTCGTGTTTTGATTCAAAGATATACATCAGATAAATATGTAATGATTGTGATGTTTGTTTTTCGTCTTGTAATAGATTATTATTCTTCATATGTGTTCATCCTTGGATATCTGTGTCCAGTTCAGCTCCACAAATTTCATGATCATACCCACCTTTGACTACAATAAATGAAAGGCAAGCCATACGAGCCATAGTGCGAAGAAGGATATATCTAATTCGTTATAGTCAGAGAGCCCGCTGCATTTTGCATCGATCATCTTGGCAAGGTTGGTTTTTATATATTAAATAGATTTTATCTCAGTAGTAGGCAAGATGACCTTAAGCTGGTTCGGTAGCGCTTGATTTGTCAAGGGCAACGGGCGCTTCATGTTAAATTCTTTTGAAAATTTGGTGATTTTAGCAAAGCTGAGATTAACAGATATAGTCAATCGGAAAGTATACATTGTAGAAACAACATTTACCTGACATCTTACTGCTGGATAAGTTTTTCAGTTTATCCGAAAGACAATTATATCAGCGCCCGTACATACTAACGTGGTTATACGGCACTTTGAGACCGTGCTACACGCACAAATGTTCTCTTTCCCATTAGAATAATAGTAGAATAAATCATATAATGAACGTTCTATAATAGCGTTCAACAATTAAAACAAACCGACATATACAATATAGGGGGGCCCTATCCCCTATGATACAATTATACCAGCGTGTGCACACAGGCATTTGAACTGCAACGTCGCGTTTTGTTCATTGCACTTATCATCAATAAAGTGTTAGTTCAATTAATTTCCTATTTCGTAAAATAAAAGAAACAGACGATTAACTCAATCTTGTTTAGGCTATTATTCTGTCACTTGAGACATCTAAATGGTATACGTCAATAAGCATCACGCCAAAAATTTATGAATGGTGCTTTTAAATTTCAGTGGCCATTCATTGTTTTAAATTGACACTTGTATAAAAAATGATACAAGTATATTTTCGTTCAAGATATCTGTAAATATTCCAAATTGTTTCCCAACAATCATATCTCAACAATCATACAGCGTTGAAATATAGAATTTGAAAAATTTTTATTTACAAAAAAAAAGACCGACTCAAAAGAATAGAAATAGAAAATGTTTGCAACGAAAATATGGTTGTAGCATTTTTTATACAAGTGGTAATTTAAAACAATGAAAGGCCACTGGAATTAAAAAGCGCCATTCATGAATTTTTAGCGTGATGCTTATTGACTTACATTGTTTAAATAACTGAAGTGATACAGCAATAGCTTCAATAAGATTCAAGTAAATAGTCTTTTTCTTCAATTTTACGAAATGGGAAAATTATTGAACTAGCAATTTATTGCTGATAGGTGCAATAAATAAAACGCGACGTTGCAGATCAACTGCCTGTGTTCGCGCGCTGGTATAATTGTATCATAGGACCCCCCTATATTGTGTATCTCAATTGTTTTGATTGTTAAACGCTATTTTGGACGTTTATTTTATGATTTATTCTACTATTCCCGTTGCTCTTGACATATCCAGCGCTACCGAACCAGCTGAAGGTCATCTTGCTTACTACTAAGATAAAATCTATCATATATATTGTTACCATCCTTGCTAAGATGACCTATTGGAAAAAGCACTGGGCTCCACGACTATTATTTATGTAGTTAATTCTCAGGTAACATATGGATTGATACCGCGGTTGCTTTTCTTTTATTTCCCTTTGCTTCGAAGGTTTCGCCATCATAGGCAACATACCATGTTTCTTCATATGGCCCGTGAGATCTTCAGGTTGCTCCATCTGCAAATTTGAAAAAATTATTCGGTATTTCAAAAAGAACAAAATTTTATCTTGAAATTGAACAGTTAACAATCCTGTTCGAAAGCAGCGAAAATTAAACAATTTTATCCTAGGATTCTTGAAGATTACGCGATTAGAGAATATGAGTTTCAGGCATAGCTTGTTTTTATCTAGAACTATTCAAATTGAACGATTTCGAATGCAATGAAATAATTACAAATGATAGGATGCGAAGTAAGGAACATCTAATTGATATGTATTCTTAAGAACCCAAAGAGCATTTACAAACAAACAAAATTTGAAAGTGAAAAGCACGGAAAGACTCAGGACAGAGAGTGAAAAGGGTATATTGTGGAGCATGAAGCGCAAAATCTGAGCAATTTATCAAAATTTTTTAGAAAGAGCTGTGTACGATATAGTAGATTGCAAGTGAAATAAACTGCTACAAACTTCTAAGATAATCTGAGCATGCAAAAAAATAATCAGGATTTTCAAATGACGATAAAATTATAGCCGATTTTTCAAGTTACTCCTACCGATTTTAATTTTTCACACGCCAAAAATATTTTGAGAAAAAATTTTCGGAGCTAACCTGCGAATGAGTTTTGTAATCATGCAGTTCTTATGCATATCCTCTCTATGATGTTTTGATTGCTCGATAGCTCCACTTCGAGTACTGGTTGAACCTGTATAGTATGGTATAGTATAGTATAGTAAATTGATAATCTTGAAACCGCAATTTACATCCTTCTAAACGAGAAAGCGCAAAAAATTTGACGTAGGACGGTCAACATCTTGCGATAAGCTCATTTTTCCTCCTTAAACTTGACTAAGAAAAACCTAGCAATCAACCAACTTGATCAGCTTGAGGACATTATAGTCTTGCATGCAGATAAAGACAATGCGCAAGTAATAATGAGTGAATAAGATTACGACAACAAAATCAGGGAACTCATCACTGACGATAAATCCAAAAAACTGCAAAAGGAACGTGAAATAGAACGATAGTCAGTAGGACAACAACTTTTCCCAAGGACTTCACGGCAAACAAATATCTCAATAATTACCTACTTATCGTAAATCTCCAAGTTGTGAGGGACTTCGAAAAATCGATGGTAAGAACGTTACACTCAGACCGAACGTTACCGCAATAAACTCACCAACTAGAGTAGCCTGTTGGTCGTGGGGGCTAGGGCATGAGCTTTGGATCCATGCCGCGCCGGCTGGTTGTGGGTCCGATTCCCGCCTTGCACTCTGGAAGAGCTTCGGCGGCCCACGCGGTGAAGACTTGCCTAGCAAGAGAGTGTTCATCTCCGGAAAGTCGTGGTGCCGGTACCGCTCGAGAAAAAGGTTACTCTAAGTACTTGGGGCTGGGGGGTTTTGGTGGTTCGGAACCCACCTCAAGCTGTAGGTCCCCCTTACTTACTACTAAGGTAGTGGAAGGGCGTGTAAAGGAGGTAGAGAGGTTCGAGGAAAATATAAGCACTCAGGGGACACATTGAATCAATCAATCAAGTCACTAACTAACGACATTGCACGCTGGTTTGCCGAATAAGTGAATCCTTCGATAGGAAAGTCTATCCCTCATGTCTAAAATTTAATTGATTGAAATCATGTGCCTTTTCTTCAAAAGTTGAGAAGAAAAAAAAGTTTCTTAAGGTCCCATTTTATTTTCACTATAAATGTATAAAGTATGCTTTGAGTTGAAGCGTATGTGGAAATTATTTGCTGGGTCTTACAGATGTGGCTTTCGTACAAGAAAATGATATTTATAAATATTTTGAAGTTATTCGAGAATATAATAATATGCGAAAATCCGCATCTTTTTACCAAGATATTATTTTTATTTACAATATTTAATTGGGCAAGGAGTTTTTTGTTCACTTTTCATAAATTATTGGACAGTTCTCAAAGTGAATAATCCAATATGGCCAACCATTCAACAACAAATAATGCATTCTCCAATAAATCTGCAAAAGAGATATAGGTGTTCAAGACTCCTTATAGTAGGGTTCTGTTTTGTTTCTCAAGTTTGACATCCGTTCTATTATCAGCGACGTCAGCAACCCTTAAAAACTGAATATTTCCGAAATCTAATGATCTCTCCATAAGTGATAAAAATATTTTCTCCTATTTGTGCATCATATTGCTTTGAATCTCCCTTTTGTATCCATTTGAATATCAGTTAATTCGATCAAATGTTCCGGCACGCCTATGCTGTGCCGGCTACTGCGTTGAAGTCATCGGTTTTAAATCTCAAACTAGCAACTACCTAAAATGTTCAAAGGGTCAAGACAAAGGAGGACGAGAGGGAGTAGAAATAAGACAGTTGTATACAATGTAAGTAGAGGATAAGAGGTAGCAAATGAGACATAGTTGATCAATAAAAGATAGGCTTGAGACCACAAGCATGTCAATTCATCGTTACAATCAAAAACAGTCTTAACAGACCTTGGACTTCCAACCTTAAGATTGCTTGAACCTTATCTTTTGGCCTTAAAAAACACATCCTCATTACAATACTCGCCCTGGAGATTCATAACTCACATAAATTGTCTGGCATGTGGAATTTTCTCCTTTTTGCAAAAAGTTATCTTGAATAAAGATAGAAATATACGTCTTATTGGAAAATGATAATTTTTAAATTTGTAGAACTTTTCGTGGTCAATAATTTCTCTATCTAGTATTCCACCTCGTTCTGTACTTTTATCCTGTCAAGTGCGTTATCATGATAAAAACAAAAAATATTCCTCTTACTAAAAATTATCAATTGTTAATTTTCACATATTTTCAAAATAAACGATTTGTTTTCTCGCGATTTTCTTGTATCTCGCATAGCAGTTATTAAAATCGTAATTTTTCGTTTTTGATAACATATTTTAAACTTAAGAAAAATCATGCGGCTGATGAAGAGAATGGTCTTCTATAAAATTGTGGATATTTTAAAAATGAATCATTTTATTCTAAAACATTTCCTTGCACCTTGCATGATTTTAGCGAGAATTTACATGTCTTATCTTCCGAAAAGCCTTTTGGATGTATGAAATCCGATTCATTGGGCGAAAATATGTAGTCAGTGAACTCGTTCATTCTTCATTGGCCTTTGAAAAGTGTGCAAGAGCACACATATTCGGGTCTGCAGATTCCTGACTACAGACGGACTTCAGACAGACACATTCCACTCTATTGAACCATCAGTATTGAGAGAGACTTTCACATGTCCATCAGAGGAGGTATTAGATTTATGGAAAATCGGACTTTCCTTGTTTTCACCAAATGACTACGTTCGATAGCATCTGGATCCGAAAAATTCTTTGCTACGAATTTGTCCGAAAAAATTATTCTAATAAATTCACCTTCGGTACACTCACTTGGTGTCAGAAATTGAAGGTCAACTTCGATCAATTCATCCTTATGTTTTTCCCCAATGGTAATGTTCGATATACGACTCCTAATGCACAAAAAAAAAGATATATATCTGTATCGGCAAGCACCGTTGTGGCATAAGTAAATTCATTCAGGTAGTAGGCTAGTAAGGTGTCGTGTAAAGGTCATGAGCATTGTGTGTGTTCATAAGAATTTCGAGTCTTCAGTCATTGTTTGTTGCGTTATCACATATCAGGATTTGTTGTAACTCATAAAGGCCTCCGTGACGTAGAAACTGTAGCAAAGATTCGTTGACAAACGTGATTGTGCAATTACCCTTAGTACTTGGAGTTTACAATGGATTGAGAAATTGTTTGTCTTCTATACACTAAAGATCTTGGGATAACAAATGAAAAGATTGTATAAGCTGATATTTGATCATCTCCTTAGTTTTTCAAAGGATCAAAATATGTTCGAAAACTGTTATCTTTAAATCCTATTGACAATTCCGGGACCAGAATATTCATAATGCAGTCTTCATTTTTATATTCTAGTGCTCCTGCAACATAAAAGAATTTGATATTTATATTATTAAGATTGAGCCGTTTGAAAATTCCGTAGTTTTATTGGTTTTGATGAAAATTTTGTAAGACAATCGCTCTCTATTCAGTAAATGTTTATGATCGATTACAGGGTCGAAGATATAATTATAAAGCCTGATACTCTTCTATTATTCTCGAGCCTTCGTGCTTCGATTCGCATATTTCTTAACAAGTGAAGAAGTCTTTTGGAAAAACCTGATTGAACGACATCAATGTTTCCACGAATCCTCCAACCCCAGATTGGCAGAGTATAAAATAAGGTTGATTTAACCTACTACCAAAAAGATATCTTAGTTCCCTAAGAGTCCGCCATTGACCTTGCGAGGATTGATAAGATAGACTCTGATGTTTATTCTGTTTCTTAAATTCCATTCTTGGCTTGTACTGCGTCCTTCGAATACAACTACGCTATTTTTACATTCTCATTCTGTAGTATGTAGTCTGTAGTCTGTAATCTGTGTACTCGATAACTTTCGAAAGAATTATCGGAATGGATTGCCCTTTGGCACACA
>WSXT02235377.1:0-15981 GCA_011762715.2 Neuroterus valhalla | reverse complement strand
ATAAACTAAACTTGTGCACCAAAAAAACATCTACAAATTGGGTGAAATGAACTTTTTGATAGGACAAGTAGTTTTTGATTCATTTATAAAAAACCATATAAAAAATGAAAAAAAATGGAATTTTGGACAATTGACACGAGCTTGGGAAAAATGAAATAAACGACAACATTCCACTTTTGAGTTTCACAAGCTTTATGTACAACTGTAGGGAAGTACAAAGGCCGAGCGCGTAGCGCGAGGTGAGATTACCATCGAGCGCGAAGCGCGGGATCCCAAAGATGCGCGCCGTAGACGCGCTCAAACTTGCGAGCGAAGCGAGCTGCGCGCGATGAGAATGTGCTCGCACAGCGGGCAGATTTTTTAATTATGCTTATCATAGGAAATTTGTCAGAAGATTTTTTTTTTTAATTTTTTCTACGAAATATTATATACAAATGCTTATTATTAGCATTTACCAACAAAAAATATCGTTTTCACGTCAATCGTCTTCAAAGTAGAATCTTCATGTTAAGGCCATGTTGAACATAGGTCACGTGGCCCAAATTATCGTTTTTTTTTGCAAGAACTCACGTCTACACTGAAAAAGATATTGAGTTGATATTTTGAGGAAAGCTTCAAAAAACAGTAAACTATGTTTGTATACAATATTTGGTCCAAAATTTTGAAAAAATGTCTCGATAAAAAACCTTTTTTTCAAATTTTTGAACCAAGTGTTGTATACAAACATAGTTTATTGTTTTCTAAGGCTTTCCTTAAAATATCAACTCGATATCTTATTCAGTGTAGACGTGAGTTGTTGCAAAAAAATGATGTCGGTAAAGTAGGAATCGAGTAAGTTTAACATGGCCCTAATAAGCAATGCAAATTTATTATCCAATATTTTGTTTGTATTGTTTAAACCATTTTACAGGCAAATGCTTTTATCGGGATTCATGGACAAGGAAGATTATTTTTCTTATAATTCTTTACAAACCATTTTGCTAGTGATGCGTAGTAGTGCGAATTTTTCCTTTGACATTAGATGTTTATTTTTTGAACAAGTTATGCAAACAAATGCTGATTATCAGCATTCGCTAGGAAATACCATTATTTTTTCTGCTAATCATATTCGAATTATATTGGTCCTATCGTTTTAGGATGCAAATTCATCATCCAATATTTTCTATATATTGTTCAAACAACTTATATGAGCAAATGCTTATTGTTGTAATTTAGTGGCAAAAAAAATATCGACTCTTCTAATTCTCTTCAAACCATCTTGCTCGCGGTGTGTCGTAATGCGAATTTATCCTCCCGTATTTTATGGTTTTTTGTTAATGAATTATATGAACAAATGATTCTGATAACCAGCATATACTGTGAAAAAGCCAAATTTTTTTCTATTAATCATATTCAAATGATATAAGACATGATATAATCAATTTGAAAAATTAACAAATTATATCGGATGGTAAATTTTTATCAGTAAAACATCATGGGCAAAATAGTTTGAATACGATTATGAGGGAAAACGATGTTTTTCAGTATATGGCGATAACCGGCATTTGTTCACATAATTTGTTTGAAAAAAAAAACATGGAATGTCAAAAGATAAATTCCCATTACAACACATTACTAGGAAGATAGTTTGTAGACAATTAGAAGGAAAAAACGATGTTTCTCACCACTTAAGGTCGATAATAGGCATCCATTCATATAATAAATTAACAAAAATAAAAATATCAGATAACAAATTCCCATGATGAAGATTCATCCTAACGTTATAGGCCAGCAATTTCAACGCAGAAATATACTTTGCAAACAAACAATCCGTCATGTCGACTATTTGGTAGAATAATTTGTATTTAACAATTAACTTCACAAGTCAACAAATAAAAAAATAAAAATGAAATCGGGAAATCGAAAATTTGAAAAAACCAAGATTCAGGAACCGGCTCTCATAATTCTCTTGAAGATTAAACTCTGAATATTTCTGAATAAAACTCTCCGTTTTTTCCTTTACCATACGAGAGGAGGAATTCGTAAAAAAATATAACTCACCCATTTAGACAATTTCTAAAAATTTGAACCATTCTTCCAGATTCAAGTAGTGATGCCATTCCAGAAGGAACTTCGACCTCAAGAGCCTTGGGTTCCAACGCAGTGAATTATTTGAGCAAACCGCCCTTCGAGCTGGTTGCTAAAAGCGACAAAGTCGATAAATTGCAAACACTCTGGCAAAGTCCAATAGCTTCATTCCCAGGAGAATCCACCAAATCTCCATACGTGAATGAGCGACCAACTAGTATCAACATCAATCACTATGAAAGTCCCATAAAATTGAGAAATTCCAGTGTCACCAGTAACAGTGAAAATGAACTCACAACACCAACGAATGAAAGGCCTCAATCTTACATTGATATGCAAGGAAAAAAAGGGGTGGATCAAGAAGATCTTCTTCTCTTTAACAATGTCGAGGGTAAGCCCGAAGAATCCAAGCAAGACAGTGTCTAAAGAATCCGTGAGTCTCTGGAAAATGAATTTCTAGGGTTAATTAATTGCCAAAATGAAGCGCTGCAAGTTAGACAATGAGTTTTAGAATGACGAGACAAGTTTATGTTAGCCAAAACATTGTTTTGAAGAAGAATGTCAAGTCTCACCTACGAAATGATGCGAATGGTTTTAACTCATAAAGGGTGGACCGCAAATTATTTGAAGAACCGCAATAATTTAAGAAAGTAAAGGGAAGTAAGGATGTAAATATAAAATGTAAGTTACGCGATGAATCTAAGTCAAGTTTTAACCAGTCGTGATAGAAGTTCGAGTAGGACCAAAGACGAACAAATGCAGGAAACCAAAGGCATTATCTGATAATCTATAATATTGTATGTATAAAGTATCGTTATCTAATACACATAAGTGTAATCGTAAATTGAAGGAATAATCCACGATTATATGATCGTCTGCAGCCTTGACTCCTAATATGGGTGCGTTTTTCGCAAAATTTTGACTTTTTGCATTTTCATAGAATAAGCATGAAGTACTCTAGTAGCAAGATATCTATGTCTATATGTTTTTAAAATGTTTTTGATAAACATTTCAATAACTGGGTATTCTATCAACAGTGTTTACGAATTTCCTCGAAATTTGCTGCGAATGGTATTATAATATTCAATCATTAATTTCCACATTAATTACTGGTGCAGATGCGGGGCCGGACCTCGGACCAGACTCTGGCCGCCGTCTCACAAACCATACGTTGCTACTAGGGATAATTTCGAAAATTCGTATTGTTGAAATTCGTTTATAGCTTTTAATTTGTTGGACTGTGTTTATTATACGCATTTGTAATTTTATACAAAGCAGAGTTTGAAACCCGAATATTTGCATTGAAAATGAATTATTTATTATCAATAACAGTAGTTGCGTAGGTATTTTTGATAAAATTAGAGGGGTCTCGAATTCCGGAATAGAATTTCGCAAACACCTAATCTGTAAATTGTGAAAATATTAATTTAATTTTCTTACACACAATCGTTGTTCAGAGACAATTAGTGACGTAGAAAAAAACTTCTTTCTAAACCCATATTTCAGGATTGTATAGAAAATATTTTATTATTCAGGCTACCTTCTGTATCAAAGTTTCTTACTTTTCTAGCCACTATTCTTGGTTCTGACAATTTTTTCGATTCAACCGTATCTGAGAAAGACTGTGTTTTCCATACCTAATAATCAATATAGTGAATTTTGTATCTATGTATAAAATCGCACATTCCATTAGTCTCTCTATTTTTTAAAAATATATTAATGTTTTCAGCGCATACTTCACAGAAACCTAGAGTTTCTTCGATTAAATTTTGTATAATTTAAATTATGTAACATGGATCTTATAACTAATTCGAAACGGATCTTTTTTACTTTCACATCACAATTAAGTACAATTCATAATAATTCTACGTGGTGCTAAAATGATAGAATTTGAAGAAACGGATACGACTGAAGAAAATTTGTGATTTCAGTCGATTATTTTGCTGAGCGAAAGTTAAAACAGCTTCTTTTTTATCGTTAGGCCGAATTCTCGACTAATTGATTGTCCATGTTGCGGCTATTTAACTCGCCGTTATAACTGCTTGTAATTACTATGTAATAAAATAAATCGCACACTTATACAAAGTAAAAGAAACACTACTGTCTATTCAATACTGTATACCGCTTACAGAAGTCCGCAAGTTATTTCAAGCAATATTAAGTTTATAGAGCTGAAATTTGTTTTTTATAATCAATTTGGAATGTTGTAAGTCTGTAGAATTGAACAGTTTTAAATTGAATGCCGTGACATTTAAACAATTCTGAAAATAAGTATTAAATTTTACATGTGAACTTTTATAACAATATAAATTATTATTCTTATCGATAAATTTGAATATCAAGAAAAGATCAAAATCACATCATTCCGAATATATTCTACCGTAATCCTCTCGAGATGAGTAATTTTAATTACAAATAGTTCAATGTCGCGTCTCGTTCTAAATCAACGAATATAAAATCATTTAAAATTGGATTTAAAACGATTTAAAACTATGCAATTTTCATCAAATTCGGAATTCTTCATTAACAATGTTCTCCATTGTAAATTTCTATTTGATTTCAAATATTATAGTTCAATTTTCCAAATGTTCCATAATAAATGTCAACTCTTGGCTTCAACAGATTTGAAACGTTTTACTATTCAAATTGCTGAATTTCAAAATCTTTTAATTTTTGATTGTTTGAGCCTTAGAAAATGTATAAAATATCTTTTGATTTGAAAAATAAACAATTAGAAATCAAGACAAAAGAAAGGAACTTTTTCATTCAAGTAATTGTAAAGGTTTTTCAACTACAAAATTGGAAAACTGCTAGTCAAAATTAATGTTACTCTCTCGGTTTTCCTGGTTTCACAGCCAACCTATGCTTCAATATAACAAGGCTATACTTAAATCCAAAATGTATTTAAAACATAGAGTCGTCATTTAATGTTGAAAATAAGATATGGAACTGCTCCAAGCAAAGAACTTCATGAATAATCTAATTTAAAAAGTTTGATTCGGAATATTTTTGGACTTCTGATACGAAACTTATACTAATGTTTAAATAAATAAGAAATCTTCAGCGTAAAAAAGTAAAGTGTAGTCTTCGATATCAGTCTAACAAACATGAGTGAGTTAATATTTCAGATTTTACAAATCCAAGTTCTCAATGCGAAATTCCGATTGGTCATTTCGAGCAATATAAGCAAGAGGTTCGCCCTCGCCTTCTCCATTTTCACCAAGTAGGTTAAGCTCTTCTATATTCGTTTTGAAGTATTTGGGGCTCATACTCCCCTCCTGCATGTCCATATCTTTGTCATCATTTTCTTTTTCTCCATTTAGGTCGAAGATCTTCTCTCCACTCATTGGCGTCAAGAGATTTTCTGACAAGAGAGAAAAAAAACAGGATAGAAAAATTTCAAGTGTTTCAGAAATTCAGAAAAAATAGTAATTATAGCTACGAGTTTACGATATATTCCAAATGAACAACTTTTTTATAAATAATTGAGAAATTTAGACAATATTGATGGTGTAAACGATATTCCCTCACGTAAATTCATTAATAAAAATTTATAAAAATTCATTTTTGGACATTTATTATCAAGAAATGCAATATGAACCAATTTTTCTCCATAGAAGCACAGTTTGTACGTAATTTTTAGTTTATTTAACCCAGCATTCAACAACATTCATCATCTTGATACAAATTATTACAAAAAAATTAACAGTCAAGCTCTTCTTCAACCTAAAAGCACCGGTTTTTCATGTTCTGAATTTTATATAGTTACACTGAACTAGTACTTACTAATTTCTTCAATTTTTATGAACATCTACAGTAAGCAAAAGCGTTATAAATACTAGCACTTCTAGTACTAGGGTACCTTTCAGGAGGGTCTGCCTAATGTTATAAATTCACCAATCATATTCAATGGGACTCTTAAATTAACGCATTTAGGTAGAAGAGGTGCTAAATTCTGCATTTGTTGATGAGGAATCTTTGCGAAAATTTAAAATATTAATAAATATTGGAAAACGATGGTTAAAATAATCATTCAAAAAGATAATGTTGATAAAAATCATAAATATTGTTAAATGCTGATTTCAATTTTCTATTAATCACGCACTAGGAGTCTTACAATTTTTTTTACAAAAATATTGGGATTTCATGAAGAAAAATGGCTCCATTATTCATTGGTTTACAATAATTAATTGTTTATAATAATGATTCGTATTATTTAATGGAGGTGGCTGAATTCATTTCCAGTCGGGCAGGCTGTGTAAGCTCAAGTCGCAGAATCGTTCCTAAATACAATATGTTGTTTTTCAAAGGATTTTAGACAACACGTATTTTACCGATTTGATAAAAAATTTTTTTTGACAAACTTAGGAGCGTTTGAACTTTCGGTGCTCGTGATGTCGTTCATCGTAAATTTATCGAAAAAAATATTCCAATCCTTCTAGTGTTTGAAAAAATACAGATATTTGGCATTTCTTTTTGGATTTCTATAGATCTTATTATTCTGTTTCAGATTCCATGAGAAAATTGTGAGAACTCTGAAAATGGACAAAACGGCTGCGGTTTTTTAGACAATTTTTAAACTCAATTTCCTCAAAACCTCAGCGTTTTTTTTCTGTTGATTTTTTTCAAGTTATTAAAGATACAGACAATAAATTCCATAGCAGTTTACCTTGTGCCCGCGTCTTGGAAAGGAGGAAGAATTTTTTTTCCTCCAAAACAATAAAAATTCACGATTTCTGCAGAAACAAGAAGAGATGTGAAAAAGGTTCAATAATCAAAGTTATTCCTCTAAAAAAGTTCTACAAAAAAGTTTGTTATCGATTTTTTCTATCTTGTGTCGTTATTGGAATATTCGCTGAAATAAATCAGGTAAACAAGAAAAGTAAATATTGAATATTTTCTTCGACCGTTTACACTTTAGTGGAACATTGTTTAATGAAAAATTAGTTTCTCCTGTTGATTTAAACCCTCCTTGATTATTTATGTCAAGGGGAAATTGCAATTATTCGCATTCCAGCGAATATTTCAATAACGACGCAAGATAGAAAAAACTCCTAAGAACCTTTTTTGTAGAACTTTTTTAAAGGAATAACTTTGATTCTTGAAGCTTTTTCACATCTCTTCTTGTTTCTGCAGAAATCGTGAATTTTTATTCTTTTGGAGAAAAAAAAATTCTTTCTCCTTTTCAAGACGCGGACACAAGGTAAACTCATATGGAATTTATTGTCTGTATTCGTATTAACTTGAAAAAAATCAACAGAAAAAAACCCTGGGGTTTTTGAGAAAATTAAGTGAAAATTTTCAAAAAACCCGTCGCCAGTTTGTCAATTTTCAGAGTTTTCAAATTTTTCTCATGGAATCTGAAACAGAATAATAAGATCTATAGGAATCCGAAAAGATATGCCAAATATATGTATTTGTTCAAATACTAGAAGACTCTGAATATTTTTTTCGATAAATTTACGATGAACGACATCACGAGCATCAAAAGTTCGAACGCTCCTAAGTTTGTCAAAAAAATTTTTTTATCAAATCGGTAAAATACGTGTCGTCTAAAATCCTTTGAAAAACAACATATTTTATTTTGAAACGATTCTGAGACTTGAGCTTACACATTCTGCCTGACTGGAAATGAATTCGGCCAGGTTCAAATACTTTTTATGCTTGAACCTCAAATCAAGAAGGCTTTCGAAATAGTAAAATCATCTTCTTTTATCTCCCAGGTTAAAAGACATTAATTAAACATTGTATTTTGAATGAATTAATGAAGATTGACAATCTTACAATCAGGTCCTGAATTCCCATTAGTTATTAGGTTTCAAAAGATTGAAAAGTTTACAAAATCGTTCAGCACGACTGTTTAGTATCCGAAACACTAATAAATAACCAAAAATAATCAAAATCGAATAATTGCGTTTTCTTCTTGATATATAAGGTTCCTTACCGGTTTCGTCCATATTCCTCGGACTTTTATACTCAGTTTGAATAACTTCGATCTTCGCGACTTTCACAGCTTCGATTAAGTTTCTCGAAGAGACGCCAAAAATTTCAATGCTTTCAACATTATGAATAGTTTTCACGAGTTTTTCCAAATCATCAGGCAAGAAAAATCGCTTGAAATGTCGAGCTTCTTGTGGAACACTGTCGAGTTCACAGTATGGAAACTGAAGCGAGAAGTAGATTTTATCTCCCTGGGGATAATTTTCTTTCAGTAATCTGAGTGCTTGTTTGTCCATGTTACGATAAATCACTGGAACAATCTTCTCGTTTGGATGAGGAGAGGATGCTATTAGAACAACGTCTGCGCTGTGAAATGCTTCGTTACACCATAGACCTGGATCCTGGAAAGATAGAATATTATCATTATTATTATTATTATTATTATTATCATTATACCATTAAGCGAAGTCTTTTTCGCGGTAAGCGCAACTCGCTTGGTTTCAGTCTCGTACTACTGGAAAACATGGGATTGATGTGGAAAGATTTGAAACTGGAATTAACATTGGGAAAATTAGCAAAGGATGTTTCGGAGAAGGAAGCAGGGATAAGTGTTAGATCAGTCTTAGAATTCATTGCGTGTTTTTTGCGAACAGAAAAAACCTGATTTCATTTTTATTCTTATTTTTTTAGTCTTTGAACTTTGCTAAAGACGCGGAATTTCTAGTAAACTGCAACTTTAATTGAGATGTTAAGCAAAATGAACATACACGCGCTTGATTTGATAATAAACAGCAAAAGTAAATCTAGCCTGTTTCTGTTTTCAAACGACACACTCGTCTTGTGCAACATCGACACGGGTCGCTGACTGATCTCTCTAACAAACACCTCATGTGAACATTTTCGCAAAGCCATTATTATTATTATTATTATTCACCAAGCGATATCTTAACAGTATGAAGATTCCAAAATAAATCAATTTTGAAAAGAATATTAAAATTTTCGACAAAAAAATATCATTTCTTTCAAGAGAATTGGAACAGTTAAACTTATAATTGAAAACATCAATTTACGATAACAAAGAAAAACGGACTTCCAACCAAATAGTTCATTTTCAACCGAAAAAACGAATTTTCAAATAAAAAGATAAATATTTAACTGGAGCACTTCAATTTTCAACCATGAAGATTAATTTACAATCAGGAAAAATAATTTTGCAAGAAAGAATACAAGTCGAATTTCGAACTTGAAAAAATAACTGTTTTCAACTACAAATGTAACACTAACATTTTATAGTTTAGAAAACCAATTTTAAACCAAGCATGAGAGTTTTAGGCTAGAACAAAGAATCTTCAACTGAAGAACTTGATTTTTCAAAAATGTTAATCAACTTTTGCTGAAAAATAGAAATTGTCAACGAAAATTTGAGTAATCAAATTTTGAATTGAAGAAATGGATTTTAAACTGAACAATTGGATTTTTAACTGAAACTATGGTATTTTCAATTGAAATAAGTAAAATTTTCAGTTAGAAAAAAATACTTATAAGAAAAAAAAACAACTTTCAACAACCAAAAAAAAGTAACTTTCAAACAAATTATTACATTTTTATACAAAATGATGATTAATCAAATAAAAATGTTAAATATTTAACTAAAGAAGTCCAACTTCAAACCAGAAAGACAAATTTTCAACTAAAATGATGAACCTTCAATTAGAATAGTTCAATTTTTGAAAAAAAAAAAATTTCAATCAAAAAGTACAATTTTTCAACGAATTGGTTGAAATTTGAACTATGAAAATAAAAATTTTCAAACAAAAATGGAAAAGTGACATTTTCGTATTGAAAAATTACTTTTTAACCAAACATTGAGAGTTTTCAACAAGATAAATGTTCGACTAAAATGAAAAATGTTTGTATAACTTGAATTGTTAACCGTAAAAAAGAATTTTTAATTAGAATATTAACTTCCGAAGAAAAAGATAATTTTCTACCAAAAATCGATTTTTCAACAAAACGTGTGAAGTTTCAACTAAGCAATTAAATCTTTAATTCAAAAAAATAAATTCTTACCGAATCGTCGAATTTTGGACTAGAAAAGATCAATTTTCCAGTAAAAATGAAACAGTTAAATTTTCAGTTGGATAAATGGATTTTCAACCAAACTGATGAATTTTCAGGAATAATGATGAATCTTCAAATCAATAGATGTATTTTAAGAAAAAAGATTAATTTTTTGATCACAAAGATTAATTTTCTACAGAAAAGGCAAATTTTTCAACAAGTACACAAATTATCAAAGAAACAGTTTTATTTTCAAATTCAAAAGGTGGATTTTGAATCGAAATAATGCAACTTTAACATGGAAATTTGACACTCAGCAAACAAATCTAAATTTTAAACAAGCAATGAACAATGTAAACAAGTTTTTTATCATAATTCAGAAATATTTCTTCTTTGGAATACTACTTCTAATCTAAAGATTTCTTGAAGTATTTTCTTCTATTAAAACTAAGAGGAGGGAAACTTGTGACGAATTTTGAATTGGAGGAACGATTTTTTCAAATCCCTCTCTTCTAAATCCAATTTATGATTATTTTGAAATGTTCCTGTTCCATGCACAAAAATTCCCTGTTCCAAGTGAAATAATATTTCTATACTGAAACTTCCTGTCCTAAAAGCGTAAGTCAGATGAATGAGGAAAAGCAAATAACGCGCGATAAAAACATTTTTTCGGAAAAATTTAGAGAATAATTCGGTAAAATTTTAAATTGTCTAGGTTAAGTCGAAAAAATTCCCGGTTTCCCGGCCAAGTCGCCACCCTGTTTACGTATCTTTGTCTGTGTCACGATTGCTATGCTCCATGTCTTCACCTTCATACAACTTCTTGAAGAAAGCACTCATACAGTCTTTAACCTTGTCCGAATCCCATACCATTTTACCACCAGCAATCTTGATTCCGGAATAATTCTTAACAGAATTCAAGATCTAAGAAATATAATTGTGAGCATGCTTTTTCATCCTTTATCATACCTTGCTTACAGTTTCCGAAATATCTAAGCAATCCATCATTGCATTGACGCTACAGCCTCTCAAATATCTGGCCAATTCAATCATAACATTGATATGAGCTGAGTGTGTGGGAGAATAAACAAGCAGACAATTAGGTTTAACGTCCGTCTTCTTCAGCATCACTGTACAAAAATATCAAAAACAGTTCTAGACAGTATTCTCAACAACAGAAATTGTTCAATACTCCACATACCTTTCTTTTGGTAGACTTTGTAAACGTGATACATGGCATAAAATAAAATTGGAGGGATCCAAATAACGCTGATGATCATTATCAAAAGTCGATGCGAAACTTGTTCTGGAAGCGAAAAAACCAAAATTTAATCAAAGTAAATTTTATAAAATGATATATATAGAGTGAGGAAATATTTTATTTCATTACTTATGCTTATTAGAGGCGAAGTGCTGTTTAAACAGCCATATTGGTTGCAATCAAGATGCAAAGCAGCAACTTTGAAATAATGAAAACCTTCATCAACGAGAAAAGAGTGCCGAATATGTTCTCCTTTTTTTGCTCCTAAAATCATGTCAGTTGCTTTGCCAGTACCATTATTTATCAACCAAACTCTGTAGGAAGAAACGTTGAATTTTTCTGGTAAGGGTTGAATAAACAATGTGAGTGAGACCGTATCAGATACGTCAACGTAGATAAAAGGCGTGAACATTTTGACATCATACACATTTTCATCTGCGATCAAAGGAAACGAGGATTAGAAATAAAACTTCATTAAACTCCCAAACATAATAAATTAAATATTAAAATAAAATCCTGTTATTAAGAAAAATAATATGATAATAAATTATGTTACCAATATATCTGTGTCTTGGCACAATGAACACCAACTTTCTACTATATTCATAGTCGTCAGATTCCACCAAATATTCCAGACGATATGGAGTAGTTTCGTATTTTTCATCGGAAAACGGACAGGATACATAAAAATCTTTTGGGCATTTTTGAGTTGTGTTCCCATAAAATTCGACATGGCGGCATGCCGAATTTTGTTCTTGTCCTACGCTTTGATATCTTGTCACTAGCCCTGGGTTGATTATTGAATGGAATAATTAAACTTTTGAAATATTTATAAAGTAATTTTATTGATTCTCCTTAAGCAAAAACTTAATAAACATTTACTTACGTCGAAAAATAATGTCAGATACGGAAAGATTGAAAGCAGTTGCCTTATCTATCAAGCTTCCAACGAATACATAAGCTGATAATTTTACATTTATTAGAGGAACTCCTGATGGAGGCAAATGCCCCAAGTTGTCGAACTTTAATTTTTCGCATTCTAAATTGAAAAAGAAAATACAAATTTGTTATATTTTTGCTTTCTTCAGTAAAACACTCAATTGTAACTTCAATTCGACAACAATTAAACTGATTTTTTGCCTTAATTTTGATTTTACTCTGAATAAGTTTGATTAAATGATCAATTATTCACATGAATAAAAATAAAGGTTAGGGGCCGTTCAATTATTACGTAAAGCAATTTCATAAGAATTTCGAAACTCGCCTCCCCTGTGTAACGCGGCTTTCCGACTTTATTTGCAGTTTTTCACCATTGTGTAACACTAGTCTAGCCCCCCCCCCCCCCTAGGTGCATTAAGCAATACTTGAACAGCCCCTTACAATAAATTACGAAAATTTAAGAACTGAATGCAATGAATGTGATTGAACGGATATACAGTATATCTAAGTAGGCTTTTCAATTTGTACCTTTATCTTTCCCTAGAGATGTTAAAAGGCACATCATTCCTGTTTCCGGAATTAGTAGCGTTAGAGATTTAAATTTGCATAATTAATTACATATAAGTTTGATCAATTGGAAAACCCTTAATTAATATTCCATAAATAAAATCTTCCAAGCTATTTAAAACGATTTGCAAAAGTAGAAGAAGCGGAAAGGGAATCGATACAAGAAGCAGGATTATTTCGAAATTGCCCTATTGAAAACATACTTGGATTTATAAATGAATAAATTGCGTTGCACTCCTAAAAACTGAAAGTGAACATTCGAACAAATGATGTACCTTCTCCTCTTTCTACAGGTGTAAGGAGACACAGTAATCCGATTTCTGGGTTTAACGGCGTCTAAGGAAAATAAATAAAAATTTAAATGAAATAATATAACATTTCTAAGAAATTCATTATTCTCAACTCAAAGCTTTTAAACTTAAAATCTGCTGATGTTTCTGAATTCGAGACTCGAAAAAAAAAAACGTTTCAAATTTCGGGAATTTGAAAACCTTAAATTTTAGATGTTATTCTGTTCAATTATACCAATTAGAATTTTGTTATGATAGTCTTTGAGTATTCAGGAATTGAATGATTTCTAATTAGAAAGCGTACCAACATGAAAGCATCAAAAATTTGCTCCAATTTAAAACCTCGAAAATATAGCAAACTATTAAATAATGTTATTGATGAAGTTAATTTATTAATCATTATTACCAAAGAATATTATGCCGCGTAATCTCACATTACTTAAACATGTAGTTTCCTCATATTAGAATATACAAGAAGCGTATTATAAAATAATTATTTTGACATTTTAGAATGTCAACATCGCGGTACGGATACAACAGAAGCCTTATCAATGTGGAGCTACACTTCTGTGGCTTTACGTGAAAAAACAGTACTCACTGGAATAAAATAAGATACGCATTAAGAATTTATAATAAATAACTTGGTAGAGCAATTTTTCTAGTCCTTGAAAGAATATTTGTTCAGAAACAAAAGAATGGAATAATTACTCTTATTCTTGTTTTAATTGTAGCTAGTATACCATTTTATAAAAGAATTGCATTATACACTTACTTCTTTTTGGCAATAATTTGGATAACAGACAGAGGCGAGTTGATTCTTCACAATACAACACAGAATAATCACAAAAATATTGAAGTTTGTGTACATTTTTAGGTTATAAACACAGGTAACAGGCAGAGTCGGGTCACAAATTACTCCAGGCTTAACATCTTTTCTTTTACTACTCAAGCTATCGAATTATGCACTACACTTTCTAGTTGTATACATCATCAAAAGTTTGTAATTTCTCTAGAAAAAAAACAACGCAAGATAAGAAAATTTATAGGAATGTTCTAAGTGTTTTTTTTTCATTTTTTTTCGTTTCTCATAAAGAATATGTCACGTGATCGCGACAATCGCGCCTTAAATGGCGCGAAGAGTTTAAATTTTTGAAACATTGAACGCTTGTTCTCATACGTTTATTGCGTGATTGCATGCATTTCGATTTCATTTTTTTAAATATCATAAATTTTATAACTTACATCGAAAGCAGGATAAGAACACAATTCTTTTCTGAATCCGACTTTGAGAATGTTTAAGAATGTTTTCCAAGCAAATGTGGCTTCGACGATTACAATTAGGTTTCAGAGACGATTCTGTTTGAAAAATAGAATTACGTAGACGAAATGGAACAAAATATGAGAAATAACTAGCGTTTCCCATGAAATGTTAATGCAAACGAACTTTCCACATAAAGCAAAATGTAACTGCTTCACCGAACAGGCAAAAACTGAGGGCGGCATATTTTGGCGGGAACTTTTAAATTTGTTTCGTCCGTTAAAAACTGGAATTCAAGGGGGCTCAACTGCCTAAGGGCACCAAAGATTCGAACCCGGGCTTCATTGTTGAAAAAAGTAATTTAAAAAAATGAGAAAGAAGTTTATTGCATTTATAATGTTTCGTTTTGAACTGATTAAACAGCCTAAAACCAAAATATTTACAGTAAACCTTGTTTAGACTATTATTGTTATGTCTTATTTTCGTTGTTTATTTGAATATTCCTAATTCAAAACAAACGGATGATTAAACTCTGTTCTGAAAATAAAACGAAAACGATACAAATTTTGCGTAAGTCATAATGTTTTTTAACAATATATTGTACAAATAGTGAATGTTTAAATTTTTTATTTAACGAATTGTATAACTTCCTCCTAAATCATCTATCATTTGATGAACAAAGAGTGCTTCAACATTTCTCTGAAGGTTGAATTCAGAACAAAAAATTTACAGGATTGAAAAGTTTGTAGTCACTTTGAAAACAATATTTAAAATGATTTTACAGTATTTTAAGAAGATATACCAGAATACAGGTAACTTAAAATACTGTTATCGAAAATTTGAACGATTTCATTACACACTCATAAATAAAACTGTAAAAATTAATTTAATTATGAAGGAATATGAACAATTTCAAATGAAGAGATAATTGCAAGATACATTTGTCGATTTGCGTAACACACAAAGAATTAATGGACATTAATCACAGTTTTCTGATTATCCTTTTTTTCAAAATATTATCATAATAACTCTGCATCTTCTTTTGAAATAATATTTTTGGCTTAAAACTGCAAAGAATATCTAAATAAATCGGAAATATTTCAACCTTGTATTTTAATCTCTCATCTGCGTGACGTTCATCAAAGTTTTGTTCGTTTTTATGATTTTTAGATCCGTTTTCGACAATAAGATAACAATGAATGATTTGTCTGGGATCTCTTTCATGTCGAGTTTTTTTATTTGTTTTCTCCTTAATTAACACAATTATTTTCTACCCGCGTGCCCGTTTTTTAGTTTAATACATCAAATTTCTATTATTAATTCCATTGTTAGCTCTGACACTAGTAATATACATATAATATAAATGTTATTATAAAATTCAGTAGATGACTGGTAACAGACGCTTTTATTTCGACGCAGTTGGGTTAACGGAAATATTTTTATCTTACATGTAATTAATTCTCCTATCTAAAAGCTGCTGGTGAATTTCCTGAATTTTTTATTTTTATTTTATTATTTTCGCTGCACGTGGTATGTGCGTATTCGATTTCAACCTTATCATCATACTTCATCATAATTTGAAGATTGATGAATTATTC